>PVLC010029464.1:0-20227 GCA_004027655.1 Graphiurus murinus
ACTGGGACTATAGGCAGGCACCACTAAGTCCAGCCTGTTCTCCTCCTCCTCCTCCTCCTCCTCCTCCTCCTCCTCCTCCTCCTCCTCCTCCTCCTTCATTGAGCTAACAGATGGTGGTTTGTTCAAAATAACAATAGTAGTAATAAACAGCCCGGCATGGTGGCGCACACTTGTAATCCCAGTACTTGGGAAGCTGAGACAGGAGAATCGAGTTCAAAGTCAGCCTTGGCAACTTAGCGAGGCTCTCAGCAACCTAACAAGACCCTGTTTCCAAATAAGAAATAAAATCGGGCTGGGGGTGTAGCTTGGAGGTAAAACGCCTCTGCGCTCAATCCCCAGCACCAAAAAAAAAAAAAAAAAAAGTAGCAATAATATATTCAGTGATGATGGCCGTGCTAACACGACCACAATAGGCGCGTGATGCGCTGCCATCGAGGCAGAGACGGGCTCTGAAGGAGCCAGCACAGCGCTCCAGCTCCCCAAGGAAGGGGCGGCGGCGGCGGCTGCTGAGGCAGACCAGCTGGCCTCCTGGCGTGTCGAGTACTCACTCTTTTTTCTTTGGTGTGTGTGTTATTCTTTATTGGTACTAGAGATTGAACACAGAGGCATTCTACTTCCTCGCTATACCCCCAGCCCTTTTTATTTTAAAGTAAATTATTTATTTATTATTTTGTGGTTCTGGGGATTGAACCCAGGGGCATTGTATAATTTTTCTTTGAATTTCTGTTATTCTACTTTTATAAAGACCAGGACATAGGTCTGACTCAGCCAGTGTAAACTTCTGTTAAAACTCAAATATCAGCCAGGTGTAGTGGCACACACCTATAATCCCAGTATTTGGAGGCTGAGACAGAAGGATCGCAGGTTCGTGGCAGCCTCAGCTACCTCCTGAGGTCCTCTGCAACTTTGTGAGATCCTGTTTCAAAATAAAATAGGCCTCTGGGCTCAATCCCTAGTACCACCCCCCCAAAATATCAAAAGTCAGTTTAGGCCTGCTTCAGTTGGACTTCTGACCCTGCTTTCCCCTCCATTCTCTGACTAGGAGTCAACTCAGAAGCAGGACGCACCGGTCAGTGCAGAGAGCTGCTTCCTTAGCAGTGAGCGGGATGCAGAGATTCTGGAAGCTGGGCATGGTGGCTCATGCTTGTAATCCCAGTACTTGGGAGGCTGAAACAGGAGGATCTTGGGTTCGTGGCCAGCCTCAGCTACTAAGTGAGGCCCTCCGCAACTTAGTGAGACCCTGTCTCAAAATAAAGAATAAAAACAGGGCTGGGGGTGTAGCTCAGAGGTAGAGTGCCCCTGAGTTCAATCCCCAGTACTGCAAAATAAATAAATGAATAAATAAATAAATAAGAAACAAGAGATTCTGGAAGCGCTTCCTCTCCTGGGCTGTGCCCTCAGAGCCGCAGTGAAGTCTCTGCTGCCCTCTCCCGACCCCACAGCATGGCGGCCAGACTCCAGGGCTCCAGCCGGGGTTCCTGGGTTCACTTCTCTCCTCTGCTGAGCCAGGAGCCGAAGCTGCCCAGGCCAGTTGGCAGTTTCTGCCAGCTTCCTTTCTTTCTGGTATGTCGACCTGGATCCACGTCAAGGCTGGTGCCAGACGGGCCTGCAGAATGCCAGACCCTTGTTTCCCAGAATGCCATTCGCACCCTTGTCCTCGGACCAGGCCTTCGCCAGATGCTGCCCGAGGTGCGTCCGTTCCCGCCCCACTGCACCTGAGTCCACAGAGACCTTGAACCCGGACAGCCAGCACCTCAGGTGCTGCCCGGCGCCACCTCCCTCAGGAAATGCCATGCGGCGTCACCAAGGCTGGTACAGCTGCCCTGACAAATGAGGCCCTGTTGGTGAGAATGAAAGCCAAGAAAATTACTGGCAAGCCGGCTGGGTGCAGTGGCACACATCTGTAATTCCAGGACTTGGGAGGCTGAGACAGGATCACAGGTTCAAGGCCAGCCTCGGCAACTTACTGAGACCCTGTTTCAAAATAAAAAATAACAAGGGCTGGGGGTGTAGCTCGGAGGTGGAATACTTCTGGGTTCAATCCCCAGTACAAAAAAAAAATTTACTTGTAAAGCAAGTGAAAACTTTCCTAGAATTTGAGAATTTGAATTGTTTGTGGTACTAGGGATTGAACTCTACTACCAAGCTATACACTCATCCCTATTTTATTTTTTATTTGGAAACAGGGTCTCGTTAAAGTGAGCCTCGCTTGAATTGCTGAGACTGGCCTCGAACCTGCGATCCTCCTGTCTCAGCCTCCCAAGTACTAGCACTGTGTTTTTTTGTGGTCTGGGGATTGGACTCAAGTGTGTTATCTCTGAACTACATCCCATGCCCTATTTTTTATTTTGAAACAGGTGTCACTTAAATTGTTGAGGGCCTCTCGCTAAATTGCTGAGGCTGGCTTAAATCTGCAATCCTTCTGTCTCAGCCTCCAATACTGGGATTAGAGGCATGTGCCACCACACTGTGCTACTGGGGATTGAGCCGCAGGGCATGCTACCTCTGAGGTATACGCCCAGCCCTATTTTATTTTTATTTTGAAAGAGAATCTCACTAGACTGATGAGAGTATCATTACTTGTTGAGACTGTCCTCGAATCTGCAATAGTCCTTTCCCAATCTCAACCTCCCAAGTACTAGGATTACAGCCATGAGCCAACACACCTGGCTAAAAGTTGTGTGTGTGTGGTACTGGAGATTCAACCCAGGGGCACACTACCTCTGAGCTACATCTCCAGCCATTTTTAATTTTTTGTTGTTTTGAAACAGGGTCTCATGTTGCTGCGGCTGTTCTCGAATACAATCCTCCTGTCTCAGCCTCCCAAGTACTGGGGTTACGGGTGTGCACTAGCATAGCCGGTCCATAAGTTAAGTGTCCACACTGCCTCCCTTCAAACCAGTATTACGTGAAAAGCAATGACTTGGCCAGGGGTGATGGCACACGCCTGTAATCCCAGCACTGGGGAGGCTGAGACAGGAGGATCACAGGTTCAAGGACAGCCTTAACAAGTAACGAGACCCTCATCAACCTAGTGAGACCCTGTTTAAAAAAAATAGGGCTGGGGGTGTAGCTCAGAGATAGAATGCCTCTGGGTTCAATTCTCAGTACCAAAAAAAGACAATGACTTGGATGAGATGCTGGCAGATTTTGCGTCATCACACTAGAACACTAACTTGAATTTAAGGAATAATATACATAAAGAGATCATTTAAGGCCACCAAAGAAGTGACACGGGAGCCACATAGGCGGCCACCAATGCAAGGCAAGTGGGGGGTGGACTCCAGTGTCCGGCCCTTTAACTAACCTAAGGTACTCAAGGTCTGCTCTTTTTTCTTTTTTGAGATACTGGGGATTGAACCCAGGGGCATTCTACCTCCAAGCTATACTCTTAGCCCTATTTTTTATTCTTTATTTTGAAACAGGGTCTCACTAAGTTGGGGAGTGCCTCACTAAGTAGCTGAGGCTGACTGGGATGAGATCCTCCTGTCTCAGCCTCCCAAATGCTGAGATTACAAACATGCACCACCAGAGCCCGCCTTCAAGGTCTGCTGATTTAATAAAAAATCAAAACTCAAAGCAGAGCCAGGCACAGTGGCACATGCCTATAATTCCAGTACTTGGGAGGCTGAGTCAGGAAGACGACAGGGTCAGGATGAGTCCTAGCAATTTAGGGAAACCCTGTTTCAAAATAAAAAGGGGGGGGGGCTGGGAGTGTCGCTCAGAGGAGGAATGCTCCTGGGCTCAATCCCCAGTACAAAAACAAATCAAAAGTCAGGTTTTGCTTAAAGGGTAATTTGTTAAACTTCTGTAATCGATTTCGAGGTTTGGAAGTCCAGCAGTGCAGTCAGGGAGGACGAGAGGGCGCCGGCCGGGCCGGGTCAGTACAGGTTGGTCTTTTTCATGATCCTGAGAAACTCCTCCTCGTTCACCTCGCCGTCGCCGTCGCGGTCCGCCTCGTCGATCATTTCCTGCAGCTCCTCGTCCGTCAGGTTCTCCCCCAGCTCGGTGGCCACGCGCTTGAGGTTTTTGAAGGAGATCTTGCCGGTCTCGTCGTCGTCGAAGAGCCTGAAGGCCTTGAGGATCTCCTCCTTGGTGTCCTTCTCCGCCATCTTCTGGGTCATGACGGCCAGGAAGTCGTTGAAGCTGATCTTGCCGGTGCCCTCCCTGTCCACCTCGGCGATCATCTTCTTGAGCTCCTCCTTGCGCGGCTCGAAGCCCAGCGCCCGCATGGCCACCTTGAGCTCCTTCACGTCGATGGTGCCGCTGCCGTCCGCGTCGAACAGGTCGAAGGCTTCGCGCACCTCCTGCTTCTGCTCCTCGGTGAGCTCGGGCTTCGGGCCCGCCTTCTTCTTCTGGCTGGTGGAGGCCGAGGTTGGCCTCTTGAGGCTGGAGGCCATGCTCCCGCGGCCGTTGTTACCTAACGCCGCCCGCCGGGGGGCCACCGCGCTCGCGCCCAAGGCCCGCACCCACCGTCCCCCATAGAGCGGGGGCCTGACCTCTCACCTCCCGCACCCACCGTCCCCCATAGAGCGGGGGCCTGACCTCTCACCTCCAGCACCCACCGTCCCCCATAGAGCGGGGGCCTGACCTCTCACCCCCCGCACCCACCGTCCCCCATAGAGCGGGGGCCTGACCTCTCACCTCCAGCACCCACCTTCCCCCATAGAGCGCGGCCCGACCTCCCGCCTCCTCGCCTGGAGGGCGGGGCCGGCCCCCCCACCCCCACCCCCAACCCCCTTCTCGCCTGGAGCGCGGGGCCGGACCTCTCACCCCCCGCACCCCCTGTCCCCCATAGAGTGGGACCCGACCTCCGGCGGCACCCACCTTCCCCCTGGAGCGCGGGGCCGGCGCTCCTCCATCTCCACCCCAGCTTTCCCGGGCTGATCCGTCTTCCAGTGGCCCCCACGTCTGCGAGATCCTATTTCCGTCGGCGTCCACTGCTCTGTTTTATGACCAGCTTCCTTGAGTTGATGCCTGAGCCGGCAGGAACCGCCCGCAGCCGCAGTGGTCTTCTATATCGTTCATTGGCGCTTGCTGTTCTGCCCGGCCTTTGGTCATTTTATAGATTTATTTGAAAGTTCTTCTTTGCTCCTTTTCCATACTAATTTTTTTTTTAATGATTGGTTTAAGGTTACCGGAGGGCAAGTTTAGGATAATCCGGCTGGGTGCAATGCCACACGCCTGTAATCCGGTACTTGGGAGGCTTGAGACAGGAGGATCGCAGGTAAACCGGGCCTCAGCAATTTAGCAAGGCACTCAGCAACTTAGCCAGACCCTGTTTCAAAATAAAAATAAAATAGGCTGGGGGTGTATCTCAGAGATAGAATGCCCCTGGGTTCAATCCCCAGTACCTGCCCCCTACACACACACACACACACACACACACACACACACACACACACACACACCGTAAGGCTGGGGTATAGCTCAGAAGTAGAATAACCCTGGATTCAATCCCTACTACTACTACTACAAAAAAAAATACAATAATCAAGATTGAGTTTGATCACCTGGCATTAAATGAGGAAACAGAGGAGGAAGAGAGGAGAATATTAAGAGTCACACCATGTGTTCAGCTTAACGTAAATGGAAAACAGATAAAATGGAAAAAGTTATGTATAAAATGTGTAGACACTTGTCTTCTGACATTACGCTCAACCATAATGAGCTTTTCTGGCACGTCCTCGAATGTGAAATGTAATATCCAAATGCACGACTTGCTTTTGCATTTCACTTTGACGTGCTCGGTGCATTTGCACTCGAGTAATGGTCCTAGTTCCATTCACTCGGCTTTTGATTGGGAGAGAGGGGAGTTGAAATACTGCACTGTGGCGTTTTTTATTTTTAAACCTGAGCAGCATTTTTATTCTCCCTGTTGATTGGTCCGGTCGGGGCTGGACTGACACGCACACTGGTACCTCTCCTTTGTTTTTATTTTATTTTATTTTTTGGTACCTCTCCTTTTTTTTTTATTTTATTTTATTTTTTGGTACCTCTCCTTTGACAGTGGACAAAGAGGGAGATGATGCAGGGCATGTTGGGACCCGAAATTACCTGCCAGAAATAAAGGGGTGCTTCTGCAAACCAAAGGAGCCAGAGAAAAATAGAAGCTCTTCAAGTGAAAACTTAGAGAAAGATTACAAATACAAGACCATAAAGGAATTGCCATTACAATTGCTCTGTATTTCTTTAAACAGCTTATTTTACTGTTTGTTTGTTTATTTATTTATTTATTTATTTATGATTTTAGTGCTGGAGCTTGATCTCAGGGGCATTCTACCTCTGAGCTACACCCCCAGCACTATTTTTTATTTTATTTGGAAACAGGGTCGCTAAGTTGCTGAGAGCCTTACTAGGTTGCTGAGGCTGGCTTTGAACCTGTGATCCTCCTGCCTCAGGTACTGGGATTACAGGCTTGGACTTTAGCCAGGTGCGGTGGCGCACGCCTGAATCCCAGTTCTTGGGAGAGGCTGAGATAGGAAGATTGCAGGTTCAAGGAAAGTCTCAGCAAGTAGTGAGATTCAGCAACCTAAGGAGACCCTGTTTCATAATCCTAATAAGAATAAAAATAGGGCTAGGGGTGTAGCTCAGAAGTAGAATGCCCCTAGGTTCAATCCCCAGGAGCACACACATTCACACACACACAAAAGTAGCTGACTTTAATCGGGCACTATAGCTCACACCTGTAACCCAGTATCTTGAAGACTGAGATAGAATGATCCAGGTTTAAGGCCAGCCTCAGCAACTCAGTGAGGCTCTCAGCAACTTAGCAAGACCCTGTTTCATAATAAAAAAGAAAGAGCTGAGGGTATTGCTCAGAGGTAGAATGCTACTAGGTTCCATCCTCAGTACTGGGGGGTGGGGGGCAGAGAGAAGAAAAAAGCAGCTTACTTTTACTTTTTGACATTCTAGGCTAACAACAACAGTTTATTACTACTCAATCTGTCACACAGATGGCATTTGGAAAAGCTTTTATTAAAGAATTTTTATATCCCTAGCAGTTAGAACAGTGTGTGATGCGTAGGTAGAGTGATAATTATTAGTTGAATTGGTGCACAACAATTAATATTAGTCCTAAGATACTTCTGGTTCATCAAAATAAAGCAGCTAGATGTGGTAGTGCATGCTTGTAATTCCAGTACTTGGAAGACTCAGACAGGAGGATTGCAGGTTCAAGAACAGCCTCAGCAACTTAGCGAGACTCTCAGTAACTTAGCAAGACCCTGTTTCAAAAAATAAAATCAGCCAGGTGTGGTGACTCATGCCTGTAATCCCAGTACTTGAGAGGCTGAGGCAGGAGGATGGTAGGTTCAAGGACAGCTTCAGCAAGTAGTGAGACTCTCATCAACCTAGTGAGACCCTGTTTCTAAAGAAGAAAAAAAAAAAATCAGTCTGGAGAGGTAGCTTGAAGGTAGTCTGGAGATGTAGCCTGAATGCTTCGGGTTCAATTCCCAGTACCACAGTAAAATAAAATAAAATATGGATAAGGGTATAACTTGGAGGTAGAATGCAACTGAGTTAAATCCTCAATACCACAAAAAATAAAAAATAAATCAAGGAAACAAACAAAACCCTCTAAATGATGCTGGGAGTGTTTGTTTGTTTTGGTTCTGGGGATGGAACCCAGAGGCATTCATTCTACTTCCAACTTATACCCCTAACCTGGTTTTCTTTCTTTCTTTCTTTCTTTTTTTTTTTTTTGCAATACTAGAGATTAAACTCAGGGACATTCTACCTCTGAGCTATACCCCCAGCCCTATTTTTTATTCTTTATTTTGAAACAGGGTCTCACTAAGTTGTGGAGGGCCTCACTAAGCAGCTGAGACTGTCCTCCGGTCTCGGCCTCCCAAATGCCGGGATTACAAGCATGTGCCACCACGCCCGACTTGCCTGATTTTATTTCTTATTTTGAAACAGGGTCTCACTAAATTGCAGAGGGCCTTGCTAAGTTGCCGCTGCTGACTTTGAACCTGTGATCCTCCTGTCTCAGCCTCCTAAGCACTGGGATTATACTCGTGCACTACCATGCCTGGCAATGCTGGGAGTATTAACACTTTTTTTGTTTTGTTTTGTTTTGTTTTGGTTTAATTTGTGATCAGATATTGATTACATGACCTTTCACTGAGCTACAATCCAAACCCACTTGGCACGTTCAATTAGCCCGCTCTCACTATCCTTCCCAGTTGATATGTGATGGTGGACAGAGGGACCAGACACAGGGTTTATTTGTTTGTTTTTTTTTCTGTTTGTTTTGTTTGGTTTTGTTTGGTTTGGTTATTTTTGGTACTGAGGATTGAACCCAGGGACATTCTACCTCCAAGCTACACCCCAACCCTTTTTATGTTGAATCAGGGTTTGTTAAGTTGCTGAGGTTAGCGTTGAACCTGTGATCCTCCTGTCTCAGCCTCCCAAGAACTGGGATTCCATCCTTCTTTCCTTCCTTCTATTTTTTGGGGAGTGGGGGGCTGGAGATTGAACCCAGAGATAGTCTACCTTTGAGCTACACCTCCAGCCCAGTTTTATTCTTTATTTGGAAATGGGGTCTCACTGAGTTGCTGACAGTCTCACTAAGTTGCCGAGGCTGGCTTCCAACTTGCGATTCTCCTGTTTTAGTCTCCCAAGTACTGAGATTATAGGTGTGTGTCAGCTGCATACAGGATTTCTAAAAACCAAGGAAGGTTACATGGTCCTGTTCTCCCTTGCCTGATATAGGATACAAGAAATAAATAGGTAAAAAGGAGACATACAGGAACAGAAAGGAAAAGTAAAAATAAATAAATAAATACTCCCTGCCCCATGAAAGTCCTTTATAAGAAAAGAGCCCTAGCCGGGCGTGGTGGCGCACGCTTGTAATCCCAGTACTTGGGAGGCTGAGATAGGAGGATGGCAGGTTCGAGGCCAGCCTCAGCTGCCTAGTGAGGCCCTCCGCAACTTAGTGAGATCCTGTTTCAAAATAAGGAATAAAGCCGGGCATGGTGGTGCATGCTTGTAATCCCAGCATTTGGGAGGCTGAGACCGGAGGACAGTCTCAGCTGCTTAGTGAGGCCCTCCACAACTTAGTGAGACCCAGTTTCAAAATAAAGAATAAAAAATAGGACTAGGGGTATAGATCAGAGGTAGAATGCCCCTGGGCAATCCCCAGTACCACAAAAAAAAAAAAAAAGGAAAAGAAAAAGAGCCCTGCTCTCCCAAAATGTCATGCTCCCTCTTGAAATGGCCCACATTCTCCCTTGAATGTGTATTTCCTACTTTCCTAAATAAACTTCTGTCTATGTCTCTGACTGGCATGCGCTGAAATTCTTTTCTGTCACATTAGCCAAAAACCAACTCCACGGATCCTGAGTTCCTGGCTTGTGAAAGAGATAAAAACTCAAAGTAGACTCTGAGGCTGGTCGTGGTCGCGCTTGTAATCCCAGTACTTGGAAGGCTGAGACAGGAGGATCACAGGTTCGAAGCCAGCCTTGGCAACTTAGTGAGACCCCGTTTCCAAATAAGAAAGTAGACTCTGGCAAGAGAGGGTACAGCTACTGATCTGCAGGTCCTGCACATCCTTGGGCCCTACTTTCTTCCGTGTCAAAAAGCCTGGGACCTTCTTCCAAGTCCATTCCTTGTTTTTTCTTAGACCGTGGGAAAGTTTCTTATCTCTAGACTCATCGAGCATCTGTTACCGAATGGTGATTGCTGTAAAATTAATATTTCTTATTTATTTATTTTTGTGATACTGAAGATTGAACCCAGGGGCATTCTACCTCTTAGCTACACCCCTACACCCCCAACCTATTTTTTTTTTAATTCTTTACTTTGAAAAGGTCTCACTAAGTTTGGGGAGGGCCTCATTAAATAGCTGAGGCTGGCCACGAACCTGCAGTCCTCCTGTCTCAGCCTTATACAAGTGTGTGCTACCGTACCTGGCTATGATCCATACATTTTATTTTTATTTTTATTTATTTATTGAGGTACTGGGGTTGGAGCCCAGGGACATTCTGCCTCTGAGCTATACCCTCAGTCCTATTTTCTTTTCCTCCTCCTCCTCCTCCTCCTCCTCCTCCTTCTTCTTCTTCTTCTTCATTTCTTTATTTTTGGCACTGTAGGTTGAACCCAGGGGCATTCTACCTCTGAGTTACATGCCTAGCCCCATTTTATTTTTATTTTGAAACAGGGTTTTGCTAGGTTGATGAGAGTCTTGCCATTTGCTGAGGCTGTCCTCAAACCTGCAATCCTCCTGTCTAAGTCTCCCAAGTATTGGGATAACAAGCATGTACCACCATGCCTAGCTTTATTTTCTATTTTGAAACAAGGTCTCACTAAGTTTGCTGAGGCGGGCTGCAAACCTGTGATCCTCCTGTCTCAGCTTCCCAAGTACTGGGATTACAGGTGTGGGCCACCATGCCCCAGCCAGTCCATACATTTTCTTTTTCTTTGCAAAACTGAGGATTGAGCCAGGGGCATCCTCTGAGCTATACCCCCAGCCCTATTTTTTTATTCTTTATTTTGAAACAAGGTCCCACTAAGTTGCAGAGGGCCTCACTAAGTAGTTGAGGCTGGCCGTGGATCCGGATCCTCCTGTCTTTTTTTGTGTGTGATACTGGAGATAGAACTCAGGGGCATTCTACCTCTGAGTTACTAGAATTACAAGTGTGCACCACCACACTCGGCTTCGGTGCATGCATTTAAAACTTATGAGTTATGTTGGCTTCACTATCTCTCTTCCCGCCCCCAGCTTAATGCCTCACTCGGAGCAGTTTTGCCTGGCTAGGGTTAGAGACTTTCTCTTGGGAGTGTAAGTGAAGCTCTGGGGGGTGAAGGCAGTCTCTAAAATGGCAGTCTTAGCTCCTTATCTCTTCTCACAGGACTGGTTGGGATCCTCTGTCTCGTTTCTTTCCCTGCCCGGCTCATCTCAAATCCAGCTGCCTAACACATCTACAAAGAAGGCATCATAATAAAGGCCCCTAAAGCATTTTCAGTGAGACTAGCTGCAAAAGCTCCGGAGTCAGGGCCCAGTGGGGCCACACAGGGCTGGGTAATTGCTCATTGAATCTCAGTTCCTGCCAGACTTTGTACATTTCCTTTGACACCCACCCCGCTGCCCCAATCCAAGCCAAGCTATGATGTGTTGGGGAAACTGAAGGATAGAAGCTGCCTTACATAGAGCTACGCTGGGCCAAGTTGAGCTCAAAGCAGACTGGTTGCCATGGTTTCCAGATGTGTGCAATCAACAGTCACAACAAGGGGCCACCAAGAGCTAACAGTGCCCTCAGTCAGCCCTCGGTGGGAGTCACGTTTTGCGCTTAATCTAAACTCTGACTTGAAAGAAAACGACTTCCACTTCTCGTGTGCCTACCGGTGGGCTGGGGCCTGCCACCTTCATCCCACGAAGCTTTCATTCAATTACAGGAGAAAAACGAGGCACCAGAGAGCTAAGTAACGCACATTCGACGGGACACAGCCAACAGATGTGGCTCTGGGGTTAACTCTGGTCTGGCTGGGCCCGTGCGGAGGCTCTATTCCTTACACGAGGCTGCCTTCTCCAAAAGCTGGGATTATTACCAACGCGATCGCTGGCAAGATGGGATACTGGTTTCCTTTCTTTCCTTCCTTCCTTCCTTCCTTTCTTCCTTCCTTCCTTCCTTCCTTCCTTCCTTCCTTTTATTCCTTCCTTCCTTCCTTCCTTCCTTCCTTCCTTCCTTCCTCCCTCCCTCCCTCCCTCCCTTCCTTCCTTCCTTCCTTTTCTTCTCTTTCTCTCTTCTCTCTCTCTTTCTTTCTCTCTCTCTTGTCTCCCTTTCTCTCTCTTTCTCCTTCCTTCCTTCCTTTTCTCCATTCCTATTCCCTCCTTCTCTTTTCTTTTCTTTTTCCTTTCTTTCACCCAAAGGCATTCTACCTCCAGCTACACTCCCAGCCTGATCTTATTTCTTATTTGTAAACAAGGGCTCACTATATTGCTGAGAGCTTCGCTAACTTGCAGATGCTGGCTTTGAACCTGCGATCCTCCTGTCTCACCCTCCCAAGTACTGGGATTATAAGCATGTGCCATCACACCCAGCCCAATTTTCTTTCTTTAACCTAATAATAATTAAGCATCTTGCCTAGGAAGATTTAACAGGAATTTGTAGGATCAAAAACATGGTTCCAAAGCCAGGCATGGTGGCCCATGCTTGTAATCCTAGTACTTGGGAGGCTGAGTCAAGAGGATTGCAGGTTTGAAGCCAGCCTCAGCAACTTAGTGAGGACCTCTAATTTAGTGAAACCTTGTTTCAAAATAAAGAGTAAAAAATAGGGCTAGGAGTGTAGCTTGGAGGTACAATGCTCCTGGGCTCAACCCCCAGTACTGCCAAAAACAAACAAACAAAAAATTAAAAATTAGAGTGGAGCATGGTGGCCCAAATTTGTAATCCCAGTACTTTGGGAGGCTGAGACAGGAGGATCATAGGTTCACAGCCAGCCTCAGCAACTTAGCCCTAGTAACATAGTGAGACCCTGTTTCAAAATAAAAAATAAAATAGGGCCAGGGGTGTAGCTTGGAAGTAGGATGCCCCTAGGTTCAACATCCAGCACCCCCCCACATACAAAATAACTAACTAAATAAAAAATAATAGAGCTGAGGATGTAGCTCAGAGGTAGAATGCCCCCTGGCTTCTGTCCCCAGCACCACATAACAAAAACACAAACAAACAAAAACCTGGGTTCCAACCTAAGGCAAGTCAATAAGAAAAAGTATTACCAAGTTTTGAGCAAAAAATGTGGGTACTATCTGGGCATGGTAGTGTATGCCTATAATCCCAGAACTTAAAAGGCTGAGACAGGAGGATTGCAGGTTCGAGGACAGCCTCAGCAACATGATGAGACTCTCAGCAACCTAGAGAGACCCTATTTCAGACGAGATCGGGCGCGTTCAGGGTGGTATGGCCGTAGACGAGAGACCCTATTTCAAAACAAAAAATAAAAAGGGCTGTGGTAGCTGGGCATGGTGTCTCTCTCTTGTAATCCTAGTACTTGGGAGGCTGAGACGAGGATTACAGGTTTGAGGACAGCCTTAGCAAGTAGTAAGGCTCTCATTAACCTAGCAAGACCCTATTTCAAAATTAAAATAAAATAAGGCTGAGTGTGATGGCTCATGCCTGTAATCACAGTACTTGGGAGGCGGAGACAGGAGGATCACAGGTTCAAGGACAGCCTCAGCAAGTAGTGAGACTCTCATCAATCCAACGAGACCTTGTTTCCAAATAAGAAATAAAATTGACCTGGGGCTGTAGCTCAGAGGTAGAATGCTCCTGGAGTCAATCCTTAGTAACACACACACACACACACACACACACACACACACACACACGTGGGAGTGCATGCCACTTTCTCTTCCTGGGAATTGTGGAACCAATGGCAAGATTGGCAAGATGGTGGACCAATTGAGCAGTAGAGCGTTCTATTCTTTTTCGTTGCTGGTGATGGTGCTTGGATTGAATCCAGGGGCATTCTACCTCTGAGCTACACCCTCACCCTTTAAAATTTTTTTAAAGTTTTGAAAGTCTCACTAAGCTGCTGAGGGCCTCTCTAAGCTGCTGAGGCTGACCTGGAACATTTGACCCTCCAATCTGAGCCTCCCAAGTACAGAGATTACAGGTGTACACCATGATGTCCAGCCTTACTCTTGATCAAGAATAGGAGAAGTGATGGGCGGTGGCACACGCTTGTAATCCCAGTACTTGGGAGGCTGAGACTGGAGGATCTGGGTTCGCGGCCAGCCTCAGCTACGTAGTGAGGCCCTCCGCAACTTAGTGAGACCCTGTTTCAAAATAAAGAATAAAAAATAGGGCTGGGGGTATAGCTTGGAGGTAAAATGCCCCTGAGTTCAATCCTCAATACTGCAAAAAAAGCAGTAGGAGATAAACTCCCCAGCCTTGGGGGTTACGAGAGGGTGAGAGAGACACAGACGTTGTAGAAGACCTGAGGGAGAAATGACGGACTTATAAAAGGGAGGGGTATTCGTGTCATTTCTGGGAACTTGGCGCCACCTCTTTGGGCTACTTTTGTGATTCTTTGGGTCACTAGTAGCCACCGTCAACTGTCCAGGTGCTGGGGGAGGAACACTCAGCCGGCAGGTGGAATTATAAGGAGTTGGGGGTTGTCTGCTGGTCGCTGGCTGCAGCTAGCCCAGCTCGGGAGGAACTTCGGCCTTCACGCTGCCAGTCCTCAGAGGGAGACAAGCTGACAGCTGAGGGTGCCGCAGAAATTCACCCAGGTCCCTTGGGCTGAAGCACATTAGGTCAGGGGAGTGGAAGCGCCCGAGGCTCTGCACTCCTGTTTGTTCTTACTCAATTCCTCTTCTGTCTGTTCTCTGCTTTCAACTCTGTCCGTGTCCAAGTCAGCCGAGAATGGTCTGGGCCAGGTATCTGGTTGCTTTAGTGTGCGTCTGTGCCTTACATTTCCAAAGTAGCTTCATTAACATCACTTTCACATTCTACTAAGACTGCTGGAAGCCGGCGTGGGGTGTACACTGTAATCCCAGTACTTGTGTGGTGGGACGGCACAGTGTCTCTCGTGGGTCCTTGGCCTCCGTGGTGAAAAGAATTTCAACACGTGCCAGATAGGGACAAAGGCAGTAGTTGTATTTTAAGGAACGGCACAGGTACACAGGGGAAAGGGCACAGGTCACCTCAGAAGTCTCCCGGATCACAGCTGGGAAAGCGCGCATGGCAGGGAGCGATGGCGGGGAAAGAGAGAGCTACTAGTGAGGCCCTCCACAACTTAGTGAGACCCTGTTTCAAAATGAAGAATAAAATATAGGACTAGGGGTGTAGCTCGGAGGTAGAATGCCCCTGGGTTCCATCCCCAGTACTGAAAAAAAAAAGAAAGAAAGAAAACAAGAGACTTGGAAAATTAATGGATATGAGTGTTTTTTGTTGTTGTTCATTTTGGGGAATTTTTTGCACTCAAATTTTCCCCCCACCACAAGGTACTGGGTAATACACAAAATCAGTTGTTGATTGTCCGGAGGAGGAGTTGTTTAAATTTGGTCATGGAGACTTAACAGCTGGAGGGAAGGGGGAGCACCGGAATTCCACACAGGGCTGGAGTCCTGGGGGCCAGAGGCCCGGCAGCTTGCTGTGCTGCGCGGATCACTTGGCTTTCCATTTGCCTCCCAGGGCATGAAGAGGTGAGGCTCGGGAGCCTTTTAAATGTAAGTGGCTTCCAACAGATTCAGCAAATTCCAGATGCCACCCAAGGCAGAAAGCAGGCGCACCGCCCAGCTCCTTTATTGCTGCTGTTTAATTTCCAACTAGCGCAGGACAGAGAAAACGCAAATGCTCGAACGCTGCTCCTACAGGAGCGGGACAACTGTGCTGGGACTGGGGGGAGGGGACCCCAAAACCAGCCATCGCAGAGCTGAGCTATTTATTCTTAAGTGTGTGCAGCCTTTTACAAGGAGTGGACTCAGCCGCCCAAGGTTTACATCCCTGCGGTCTCCAGAGACTCTCCCCAAGTCTTTTTGGCAAGCCCAGGGACAGATCTGTGTCCAGCCGAGGGCTACATGATTTCTCATTTCACGAACCCCAGAAACACAAAAATAGGCCTTTCAAATACATAAACAACTGTGCTGTATGAAAGAATTTCACAGAATTTTGCCAGAATTTCACAGTTTCTCAAGCTTTCTCCCAAACATTCCTAATAGCAAAGGAGAGTTTAAAGCAGTCCCCTGGAAGCTGGGCGTGGTGGTGCTTGCCCATAATCTCTGTACTTGGGAGGCTGAGACAGGAGGATTGCAGGTTTGAGGACAGCCTCAGCTAGTAGTGAGACTCTCATCAACTCATCGAGACCCTGTTTTAAAATAAAAATGTAGCCGGGCGTGGTGGCGCACGCTTGTAATCCCAGCATTCGGGAGGCTGAGACCGGAGGATCCGGGTTCGCGGCCAGCCTCAGCTACTTAGTGAGGTACTCCGCAACTTAGTGAGACCCTGTTTCAAAATAAAGAATAAAAAATAGGGCTGGGGGTATAGCTCGGAGGTAGAATGCCCCTGAGTTCAATCCCCAGTACCGTAAATAAATAAATATAAAAATAAAATAAGGCTGGGGGTGTAGCTTAGAGGTAGAATGCCCTGTGTTCAATCCCCAGTACCAAACGAACAAACAAACAAACAAAGCAGTCCCCTGGGACCTGGGGAAACATTTGGAAGAAGCTTGTGACAAGCAGGGAATATCTTTCTCTGCCTGCATTTTGTCTCCTTAGCAAGTGAATTTTGCTTTCTGTTTCCTAGCATATTTGCTGGTTCTATTATTATTATTATTATTATTATTATTATTATTATTATTATTATTATTTTGTTGTTGTTGTATTGGGGATTGAAACTAGAGGCATTCTACCGCCAAGCTACACTCCTGTTTGTTTGTTTTGCCGTCGGTATTTGCCATGGACTCCTAGGCTGGTCACTGAAGAGAAGCCCTCCCCACCCTGGCGAGTGAAAGGTCAGGGCTCCCTGGGGCGGCAGGTAATGCAGAAGGAGCCCGGTGGGCTGAGTGGTAGGCCTATTTAGGGATTAGCAGTGACCTGGAGAGTTTGTGCCCTTTTAAAAGATATTGAAATTCAAATTAAACAGCCAAAACAAACAAAATAAGATGCCTGCCCAAGAAAACAGGTCAGGCAGAACTTGACCCAGGGCTTGTAGTGACCCCTCCCCTGCTGTGTTCTAGTTCTAAAGATGCTTCTCAGAGGCCAGGACAGGGGAAAGTGTAGACTAAAGCCCATTCCTGCTTAGTACATTTAGCGCAGCATAAATAGCTTTGAAACGGAAAGACCATGGCTGGGCATGGTGGCACATGCCTGTAATGGCAATACTTGGAAGAACTGAAGGTTTGAGGCCAGCCTCAACAATTTAGCGAGATCCTCACAACTTAGTGAGACCCTGTTCCAAAATAAAAAATAAAGCTGGGCATGGTGGTGCATGCCTGTAATTTCAGTACTTGGGAAGTTGAGACAGGAAGAACAGAGAATGGGGAAGGGGAAAGAGGCAGAGCACCCTCGAGGGCGCTGGGGAGCCTGGCACCCAGCAGCCGCCTCTGGACATTACTTGGAGTAGCCCGAGCAATTGCAAACTGCTCTCTCCCAAAGTCCACGCAGTCCACCTAGGAGAGGGGCAGAGGCTTCAGGTCACTACCCGAGAGCTGCCGGGGCAGAGCGCCGGCGATTAAACACTGCACAACCCAACTGCGGCGTGAGGGAAGTCCCCCAAGGAGGAGGGTTCCCAGAGTGGATGGGTAACCATTTAGAGTGGCTGGTCCAGGGTTTATATACTTCTCTGAGTCCTTTTCCACCTGGGGTCTCCGAGGCAGTTTTCCGGGATTTGCACAGTGTATTTGCAGAGTGTCTGTCTTTGAGTCTCCTGCTCTTGGTTGGGGTTCCAGACCCTGTTTCCTGGACTCTCCGGGAAAATCTCGCAGAATTGTTTATCAGCAAGAACAACTGGAGTGTTGTGAAGCTCTGGCACTCTCAGAATCTTATTATCACTTGACATTTGGGAGGTCTGTCTTCTCAGGAGTTTTGGAAGTTATTTACCTCTCAGGAAATGAAGTTTTTCCACCGTGGCCTCTCAGCCCTATCTGCCCACTTTTTTATACCTTCCCACTTTCCATAGGGACCTCTTCGAGCCCAGAGGGCTCCTATAATTGCAAGGCCATTTAGTGCTTTCTTTGGTGTCTCCCAGGAGGCCTGTGTGTGGCACGATGACACAGCGAGGGAACAGATAGTTGGGGACTAAAACTGCTGCTCACACACTTCTCAACAGCCAGGTCTTCAGTGGTCTGATCCCAGCTCACAGAAAACTGAGGAAGCCATACGAAAGGGCCAGGAGACAGTGGAGGAAATGTATGCCTTTTAAGATGAAAAGACTTGCAGTCGGGCGCAATAGCACTTACCTGCAAACCCAGCTGGGGAGAGGCTGAGGCAAGAGGATGGTTAAGTTCGAAGCCAGCCCGAGCAACTTAGCAAGACTCTGCCTCAAAATAAAAAGTTAAAAGGGCTGGAGGTATAGCTCAGTGCTAGAGTGCCCCTGGGTTCAATCCCCAGTACAAAAGGAAAGAAGAAAGGAAGAAGGTGAGAAAAAGAAGAAGAAGACAAAGAAGAAGAGGAAGAAGAAGAGGAAGAGGGAGGAGGAGGAGGAAGAGGAGGAGGAGGAGGAGGAGGAGGAGAAGGAAGAGGGGGAGGAGGAGAATGACACACTTTTAAACATTTTGAGAAGAGAGTTTTGGATAAAAATCAGTTCTGTGACTGATATACATTTTTTGTGTGTGTATATGTATGCATGGTACTGGAGATTGAGCCCAGGGGCATTCTACATCCAAGATACACCCCCAGCCCTATTTTATTTTTATTTTGAAACAGGGTCTCACTAGGTTGATGAGCGTTTCCCTATCCTCCTGTCTCAACCTTCCAATTACTCGTATTGCAAGCCTGCATCACCACACCCAGCTCTGATTTACATTTTAAATTGGCTTCTAGCTGTGGTGGCACACTCTTGTAATCTGAGTACTTGGGAGTCAGACAGGAGGATTGCATGTTCAAAGCCAGCCTCAGCAACTTAGTGAGACCCTGTTTCAAATAAGAAATAAAATTGGACTGGGAGTATAACCTGGAGGTAGAAGGCCTTTGGGTTCAATTCCCAATACCAAAAACAAACAAGCAAACAAACAAACAAATAAATAAAATTAAATAAATATAGGCTTCCATCTGGGCATGGTGGCTCATGCTTGTAATCCCAGAATTTGGGAGGCTGAGGCAGGAGGATTGTGGGTTCACAGCCAGCCTCAGCTACTTTGTCAGGCCCTCCACAACTTAGTGAGACCCTGTTTCAAAATAAAAAATAAAGCTGGGGGTATAGCTTGGAGGTAGAATGCTCCTGAGTTCAATCCCTAGTACTGCCCCCCCCAAAAAAAATAAAAAATAGGCTTCTGAACTAAATTAGAGTTCTACTGGATTTCAAAGTTTAGCAGTTGTGTCAGAAAACAAAACATCAAAGGAAACCAATAGGTCATGTCAGTCTCCTCTGAAGCAGCAACTAGCAAGCTGTTTATCAACAAGTGATCAATCATATTACAGCCCCTTCCTGCTGAGTCTCCTATAGGAAAGAGGCATGGTTACGGCAGGCGGATGTGACTAAGCCCCCCGTTCTTTCCAGCTGGCCACTGACCAGCCCTGCAGAGGTTTTTCATTCACCACAGGGCCCTCTCCTCTCCTCTCCTCTCCTCTCTTCTCCTCCCTTCCCCTCCTCTCCCCTCCCCTCCCCTCCCCTCCTCTCCTCTCCTCTCCTCTTTTTTCTGGGGGTGAGAGGGGTCCATTCCTCACCTCAGGAACTCAGAATCAGCAGCATCCTTGGCTTCTGTGTCAGAAAAGAATTTCAGCCCATACCAGTCAGAGACAAAGACAGAGGTTGATTTAGGAAAGTGGAGGGTTCACATTCAAGAGAGAACCCAGACCATCTCAAGAGGGAAAGAGTGCTGGGGTCCTTACAGTCCTTTTTATAGGGGACCCAGAGAGGGGGTGGCTGGGGACACATGCAGGGACGGGGTGACGCCGGGAGGCCGGATTCCCTTCTTTGAATCCTTAGGTTCTTGCCGGTTCCCTGGTGGGTGCTGGGTGATGCCTGGGTTGACAAATGGTGAAACTTTCTTTGGGATTTTTGTCTATCAAGCATCCCAGGAAGTTCATTTGGGAAGATGGAACATTATGATTAAAAAGTGTGGCCTATGGAGGGCCTTTCGCCTAAGAAAAAGCAGACTCTGTAAGGTGAAAGAGTAGAATGCCTCTGGGTTCAATCCTAAGCACCAAAAAAAAAAAAAAAGAATTATTAATTAATTAATTAAAAAAAATAAAAAGGGCCAGGCATGGTTGTGCACACTTATAATCCCAGTACTTGGGAGGCTGAGACAAGAGGACTGCAGATTTGCTGCCAGCCTCAGCTACTTAGTGAAGCCCTCCAAAACTTAGTGAGACCCTGTTTCAAAAATAAAGAATAGCCCGGCATGGTGGTGCATGCTCATAATCCCAGTACTTGGGAGGCTGAGACAGGAGGATCACAGGTTCATGGTCAGCCTCAACAACTTGTGAGATCCTCTGCAACTTAGTGAGACCCTATTTCAAAGTAAAGAATAAAATAGGGGTGGGGTATAGCTCGGAGGTAGAATGTCCATGGGTTCTATCCTCAGTGTCACCAAAAAAAGAAAAAAGGGCAGGGGGTGTAGC
>PVLC010029465.1:0-20204 GCA_004027655.1 Graphiurus murinus
ACTGGGGGTTGAACTCAGGGGCATTCTACCTCTGAGCTATACCCCCAGCCCTATTTTTTTTATTCTTTATTTTGAAACCGAGTCTCACTAAGTTGCGGAGTGCCTCACTAGGTAGCTGAGGCTGGCCACGAACCTGGATCCTCCGGTCTCAGCCTCCCGAATGCTGGGATTACAAGCGTGCGCCACCACGCCCGGCTCTTGTAAGCCACTTTTTAAATTTTGTTGTTTTGTTTTGTGGTCCTAGGGATTGAACCCAGGGGCATTCTGCCTCTGAGCTACACCAACAGCCCTGGTTTTTTGGTCTTGCTAGGTTGCTGAGAGTCTCTCTACTTGCTGAGACTGTCCTCCAACCTGCCATCCTCCGGTCTCAGACTCCCAAGCACTGGGATTACAGGCGTGTGCCACCATCTAGAGATAAATATGCTAATGTCTAGCATTTCTGCCCCTGAGTGTCTACAGTTCCCATTCAGGGCTTTGATTTCCCGGATGTCTTTCTCTGGAGAGCTGGAAGAGGTGGGACACAGAGGCCAGAGCCACTGAAGCCTGTGGGTGGGGGTAGGTTACTCCAGGCCGGGCACCCACCTGCCCTCCTGCCTGGCGCTTGGCCCCGCCTCATGCCGGTTACCTGGGCCAGCAGGCCCACGTCGGGAGCACCGCTTCATTCAGTCCCCTCTGTGTGGTTGTAGCAGCAGGTTCTTTCTACCTGGCCCTCGCCCAGCTGGCCTGGACCCTTGCCACTCCTCGACCTTGAAGCCCTCCCCCTTCCCGAAAGGACCCAGTGACAGAAGAGCTGTTGTTGGTGCTGGCTCCACGGCCCGATGACCGCAGGGTTTACTTGGAGGGCACGAGGGGCCCAGCTACCTGCCTCTCCCTTGTCGAAGGATCTCTGCCCGGCAGAGGGGCAGCTCTGGGGAGGACCTGAAAAGCAGGAAGGGAAGGAAGAGGATGCTAGCCCAGGATTGAACCAGGGTGGCCAGTAGCAGAACGTGACGAGGTCCAGCCAGATTAGCCTCTTGGCTAAGCAAGCCCAGGACTCAGGCCAGCCAGAATGGCCCCCATGGGAGAGGGGAGAGGGGCTGACTGTCCAGCCTTGCCTCCCCCTGAGCAAGCGTGCAGTCCACTCAGAGGACAGGTGGGTCTGCTTTATCATCCCCAGCACGTGATCAACTCCCCCCTGTGACCCACAAACACACCCCTTGTGTGTGCCTCCGTGTACGTAGGAGGTTCACTTCCTACTTCCAAAGCACCTTTTCATTCAGGCTAGGACAAAAAAGAGTTTTGGAAGTCTCTAAGTAGAAAAGTTCCCTAACACTAGTTCCTCTGACTCCTTTTAATATTTAGGGCTGTTGTTATATCCAACTTCTTTTTCTAGGCTTAAATGAAAAATGATTTTCTGGTTTGAATTTCAAAAAGGTGATGAGATGGAAAGATGGCCAAAGATAAACATTGCATGGGGCATGATGGCACACACCTGTAATGCCAGTATTTGGGAGACAGACAGGAGGATCGCAGGTTTGAAGCCAGTCTCAGCAATTTAGTGAGACCCTCAGCAACTTAGCAGAACCCTATTTAAAAATAAAAAGGGGTGGGAGTGTAGCTCAGAGGTAGAATGCCTCTGGGTTCAATCTCCAGTCCAAAAAAAAAGAAAAAAGAGCCCGGCGTGGTGGCGCACGCTTGTAATCCCAGCATTTGGGAGGCTGAGACTGGAGGATCTGGGTTCGCGACCAGCCTCAGCTACCTGGTGAGGCACTCTACAACTTAGTGAGATTTGGTTTCAAAATAAAGAATAAAAAATAGGGCTGAGGGTATAGCTCGGAGGTAGAATGCCCCTGAGTTCAATCCCCAATACCACACAAAAAAAAAAAAGAAAAAGAAGAACAATAAACATGCCTTTGCATTTTATTATTGTAATGTAAAATTTGTATGGAGAACCTGTTTTATAACTTTCTAATTAAAATATTTAAAATGAAAGGCTGCATGTGGCTCTTCAAGGGAAAGGCTTGGAGCTGGCAGGGTGCGGAGAGAGGGGCGGCTCCCAAGGTTCCAGTCCAGTCGGGTCTCCGGCCAGCAGGCTGGCTCTGCCCAGAGACCGTGGAGCTTTTGTTGATTCTCTGGCAAAAGTCCCCTGGTCCACCCCCAAGTAAATGTGAGTTTTTAGTGGAATTCACATGACGAGTAGAAGCCACAACCTGGAAAATTACAAACTGTGTCTGGTGAACATCACACATTAAACCATTTCGGGTCAGATATTGGTAGCTTCCAAACCTGAACCATGCTCAGAGAAAAAAAGGTGAGAAATAGACAGGATGTCATCACCTGAGCGGTACCGCGGAGCTAAGTCAGGGTGTGGGGTGATGATGCAGTCAGTATTTGGGGGCACAGCGAGGGAAAGATTCCTAATCTTGTCAACTGATTAATCCAGTTTCTGCTTGAGTGAGTCAGTGAGGCTTAATGCCCCACTGGTTTCTGTCAGGTGTGGTTAATAAAGCTCTCTCCCCCTTCCATACTTACCCTTTCCCTATTTCTCCCCCTCCCCTCTTGTACTCTTCATATTCATGGCTTTTTGTGCGTGTGTGTGTGGTACTGGGGATTGAACCCAGGGACATTCTACCTCCAAGCTACACCCCCAGCCCTATTTTTTATTCTTTATTTTGAAACCGAGTCTCACTAAGTTGCAGAGTGCCTCACTAGGTAGCTGAGGCTGGCCACGAACCCGGATCCTCCGGTCTCAGCCTCCCGAATGCTGAGATTACAAGTGTGCACCACCACACCCAGCTCTATTTTTTATTCTTTATTTTGAAACCGGGTCTTACTAAGTTACAGAGGGCCTCATTAGGTAGCTGAGGCTGGCCGCGAACCTGGATCCTCTGGTCTCAGTCTCCCAAATGCTGGGATTACAAGCGTGCGCCACCACACCAGGCTCCTATTTTTTATTCTTTATTTTGAAACAGGATCTCACTAAGTTGTAGAGGGCCTCACTAAGTAGCTGAGGCTGGCTGCGAACCTTTGATCCTCCCGTCTCAGCCTCCCAGGTACTAGGATTACAAGCATGCGCCACCATACCTGGCTCCTATTTTTTATTTTAAACCGGTCTCACTAAGTAGCTGAAGCTGGCTTTGAACCTGTGATCCTCCTGTCTCAGCCTCCTAAGTACTGGGACTACACCCATGCACCTCCATGCCCGGCTATATGGATGCATTTTAAAAGAGATTTTGAGCTGGGCAAGGTGGCGCACGCTTGTAATCCCAGTACTTGGTAGGCTGAGACCAGAGGATCCGGGTTCGCGGCCAGCCTCAACTACCTAGTGAGGCACTACACAACTTAGTGAGACCCTGTTTCAAAATAAAGAATAAAAAATAGGGCTGGGGGTGTAGCTCAAAGGTAGAACTTCCCTGAGTTCAATCCCCAGTACCGCAAAAAAAAAAAAAAAAAAAGAAAAAGAGGTTTTGGCTGGGCCTGGTGGTACATAGGTGTAATCTCAGTACTTGGGAGGCTAAGACAGGAAGATAACAGGTTTGAAGCCAGCCTCTGCAACTTACTGAGGCTCTTCACTACTGAATGAGACCCTGTTTCAAAATAAATAATAAAATAGGGCTGGGGGTATAGCTCTGAGGTAGAATGCCCCTGGGTTCAATCCCCAGCAACACAAAAAAAATAATCATTTAAAAATAAAAGAGGTGCCGGGCGTGGTGGCGCACGCTTGTAATCCCAGCATTCGGGAGGCTGAGACCGGAGGATCTGGGTTCGCGGCCAGCCTCAGCTACCTAGTGAGGCACTCCGCAACTTAGTGAGACTCGGTTTCAAAATAAAGAATAAAAAATAGGGCTGGGGATATAGCTCGGAGGTAGAACGTCCCTGAGTTCAATCCCTAGTACCGCAAAAAAATAAAATAAAATAAAAGAGGTTTTATATCTTTCTGACCAAGTAAGTTCTAAATGCCTACTAGGAAAAAAAATATATATATATATATATGTGTGTGTGTGTGTGTGTGTGTGTGTGTGTGTGTGTATATATTGCATAAACCTTTAATTATCAAAGAAAATAGTAGTTGTTTAAATCCACTACTCAAAAGTTATCATGGCTCGGCAACCTAGTGAGACCCGGTTTCAAAATAAAGAATAAAAAATAGGGCTGGGGGTATAGCTCAGAGGTAGAATGCCCCTGAGCTCAATCCCCAGTACCGAAAGAAAAAAAAAAAAGTTATCATGGCTGGTGTTCTGGTACACATCTCTTTCTTTTCTTTTCTTTTCTTTTTTTTTTTTTTGTGTGTGTGTGTTTGTGTGTGGCATTGGAGATTGAACCTAGAGGGGGCATTCTACCTCCGAGCTACACCCCCAGCCCGATTTTACTTTTTATTTTGAAACAGTTTCTCGTTAGGTTGCTGAGAGTCTCACTGTGTCGCTGAAGCTGGTCACGAACCTGTGATCTTCCTGTCTCAGCCTCCCAATTACTGGGATTACAGGTGTGCACCACTGGTCCTGTTCTTTTTCGTAGAGGGGTGGGGTACTGGGATTGAACCTGGGGGCAGTCTACCTCTGAGCTACACCCCCAGCCCTGTTCAGTTTTTATTTTGAAACTGAGTCTAAATTGCAATTTTGAGTCTCGAACCTGCAATTCTCCTGTCTCTGCCTCTTAAGTAATAGGATTATAAGCATGCGCCACCATACCCGGTACACATCTTTCTAATTAATCTTCTGTATTCTTTCCATCTTTTTTTTTTTTTTTTTTTTTTTTTTTTTTTTTTTTTTTTTTTTTTTTTTTTTTTTTTTTTTTTTTTTTTTTTTTTTTTTGGTGGCACTGGGGATGGAACTCAGGGGCATTCTACCTCTGAGCTCCACTCCTAGCCTGATTTTTATTCTTTATTTTGAAACAGTCTCACTAGGTTGCGGAGGGCCTTGCTAAGTTGCTGAGGCTGGCTTTAAACCAGCGATTCTCCTGTCTCAGCCTCCCATATACTGGGATTACAAGAGTGCACCACCTTGCCTGTCCTTTTTTTTTTCTGTGTTAACACTTCTTGGAACCTTGTGTATAAATCCTTGCTGATGATTTGTTTCCTTAAGATAGACCCTAGCAAGGAATTACTTACCAAAAAACCTGAGGAATGGTTAAGGACCTTAATTCCCCTTGCCAAGCCAGATGCAGGAAACCACGCTCTAGTGTACACGCAGCAGCAGGACGTGTTGCAGAGTTTCAGATGTCTCCGGGTATTAAAGTCTTCCCTAAGCTCTGCCTATGGTTCTGCCCTGCTATTTGTAAAGGGTGTGTGTGTGTTGGGGAGGGGGGGGTCTGCTTTATTTGTTGAAATGTATACCTGTGTTTATCCGGATCTCTGCTATCAAGCCTGAGCCTCCGGGTAGAGGCTGGGGCAGGGAGGAGACAGGAACAGGGACAGCTGCAGAGGCGAGTTCTGGAAAGCCACCTGGTGTAGGCCCCTCGCTGAGTCCCCCTGGCACCCGGGTGTCCGCGGCTGGGCTTAGGGCCGCAGCTGAGGCCTCGGGAAGCTATTGGGATCCCAAGTCACTTCGCGAGAGGATGCCGCTTGCCAGAGCAAGAGCGAGGAGGGGCAAGATTAAGATTCGATTTTGTTGACAAGAGCCCTTTGTCGTCCTCCCGGAGCCTCTGTCCTCTGGGGATTGGAGGAAAGACAACTTTTGTGACCACTTAGCAGAGGGAGAGGCGGCGACCCCGGGAGCGCCCACCGACCTCCTCGGAGGCGCCAGCCCCTGGGGACCCACCTGCGCGCTTCCCTTCCGCCCTCCCCAGAGGCGGGGCCGCCGCGGGCGGGGCAGGACGGCGGGGCGGGGCCAACCGGCTCCTTCTTTCCTTCGCACCCGCCCCGCGGGAGGGCAGCCACGTCTTGAAAGCGCCTCATTGTGCAGCGCGGAGTCTGCAGCGCGGAGCCCGGCACAGGTAGAGCGGGGCGCGGGGGTGGCAGGCCGGGTGACACCGCACCACTTGCCCCCGTTCTGACAGCGCCTCTCCTCCTTTCTCGGACTCCTGCCTTGTTTCCAGATTCATTGCGCCTGGGGTGTCCGGGTGCCCCCTCCAATATCTTGGAAGTCCCCTAACTCGCATCCGTCTCCTTAAAGCCCCGTCCCCGTGTCACTAGCGGGACCCTAAGGACCACATCAGCCCTGGCAGAGTCTCCAGTGAAGAGAAAGCTTGCGGCCAGCGGGGTGGAACTTGGAAGAGACAGAGCCGACACATCTGGGAGCCTTCGCTGAGCCGGGAGAGGAGTCCGGCTCCTGGGCCGGGGCGGGCAGAGCCTCCAGGCTTTGGGGTACGTTGGCTTGCAGGGGGCTGGGCCTGGGCCGCAGCTCGGAGGCTCCTCGGTCCGGCAGCCAAGCTCGGGGTTGTCGGGGAGAGCAGAAGCCTTCTGTCCCGTCCGTCTACGCTCCTGGTGGGGTTTGAAAGTGGTCCCAAACTTCAGCTGCACCCCAGACCATCACGGTCGGGGGACTCCCTGTCTCTTGAAACTTGCGTTTCAAAGGCATGGTGAGTGAGTTTGGAACCAGACCTAGATGGATTTCCGTCCTGCCTCTGCTACTGTTGGGCACTTGACCTGGGGCAGTGGTGGAGGCGCCTCTCGGTGCGGTGGAGGCGCCCAGTCAAGAGACCCGTTTAACAGTAACCACCTAAATCCCTTTATTATTGTTGTTGATACTGGGAATTGAACCCAGGGGCGTTCTACTTCTGAGCTGTACCTCAGCCCTGTTTTAGTTTTTATTTTGCAACAGGGTCTCACACACTCGGTTGCTGAGAGTCTCCCTGTGTTGCTAAGGCTGTCCTGGAACCTGCGATCTGCCTGTCTCAGCCTCCCAAGTACAGAGATTGCAGGCATGTGCCACCATGCCTGGTTCAAAATCCCTTTTTTGTTGTTGTTTTTTGTGGTGCTGAGAATTGAACCCAGGGGCATTCTACCTCCGAGCTATACCTCCAGCCCTATTTTTTTTTTTTTTTTTTTTTTTTGCGGTACTGGGGATTGAACTCAGGGGCATTCTACCTCCGAGCTACACCCCCAGCCCTATTTTTTATTCTTTATTTTGAAACCAAATCTCACTAAGTTGCAGAGTGCCTCACTAGGTAGCTGAGGCTGGCCACGAACCTGGATCCTCCGGTCTCAGCCTCCCAAATACTGGGATTACAAGCATGCGCCACCATGCCTGGCTCTTTTTTTAAATTTTGAAATAGGGTCTCACTAAATTGCTGAGGCTGGCTTTGCACCTGCAATTCTCCTGCCTCAGACTCCCAAGTACTGAGATTACAGGTGTGTGCCACCACACCTGGCTCAAAATCACATTTTTACTTACTTATTTATTTATTGTGGCACCAGGGATTGAACCCAGTGTCTCTGAGCCACACCCTAGCCCAATTTTATTTCTTATTTGGAAACAGAGTCTCACTAAGTTGTGAAGGGCCTCACTAAATTACTGAGGTTGGCTTTGAACATATGATCCTCCTGTCTCAGCCTCCCAAGTACTGGTATTACAAGTGTGCACCACCATACCCGGCTCAAAATCCCTTTTTTTTTTTTCTTTTTTTGCGGTACTGGGGTTGGAACCCTGGGGTACAGCCCCAGCCCTAGTTTTTATTCTTTTTTTTTTTTTTTTGCAGTACTGGGGATTGAGCTTAGGGGCATTCTACCTCTGAGCTATACCCCCAGCCCTATTTTTTATTCTTTTATTTTTTGAAACTGAGTCTCACTAAGTTGCAGAGTGCCTCACTAGGTAGCTGAGGCTGGCCGCGAACCCGGATCCTCCGGTCTCAGCCTCCCAAATGCTGGGATTACAAGCGTGTGCCACCACGCCCGGCTTTATTCTTTATTTTGAAACAGGGTCTCACTAAGTTGCTGAGGGCCTCACTAAGCAGCTGAGGCTGGCTGCAAACCCAGATTATCCAGTCTCAGCCTCCCAAATGCTGGGATTACAAGCGTGCATCACCACCCCCGGCTTTCCAAATCCCATTTTTGAGATGGGAAGACTGAGGCCTGAGAGCCTACGTGCGGGAAGGGCTTGGCTGGAACAAGCCAGGAGCCAGTCGGCCAAGTCTCAGAGCCACTGACTAGGAGCCATGGGCTCTGGGGAGCCCTGGCTTCACCCCTGTGCAGCCTGCGCAGCCCCGAGTCACCAAGGAGCCGGCAGAGGCCAAGATGGGTGAGCAAAGGGCTCAGGGTCAGAGTCACATGAGCAGTAGAGACAGGATTTGAACCCCGTCTGACTGGAGGCTGGGCTCCTGGCCGTTATTCCCCACTGTCTTCTGCTTTGTATGTGCTCCTGTAGCCACAGCCTGTGGTTGCCACCTTCTGTTGCTAGGGCGGTGGAGCCACCAAAATCTGGTAGGACGTTGTCAGGCATGGTGGTGTGCACCTATAATCCCAGTACTTGGGAGGCTGGGACAGGAGGATCGCAGACTCAAGGATAGCCTCAGCAACTTAGTGAGACTCTCAGCAACCTCCTGAGACCCTCTTTCTTTCTTTTTTTTTTTTCGATCCTGGGGATTGAACCCAGGGGTTTTCTACCTCGAGCTACACTCCCAGCCCTATTTTTTATTCTTTATTTTGAAACAGGGTCTCATTACATTGTGGAGAGCCTAACTAAGTAGCTGAGGCTGGCTGCGAACCCAGATCCTCCTGTCTCAGCCTCCCAAGTACTGGGATTACAAGCGTGTCCCACCATGTCCAGCTATGAGACTCTGTTTCCAGTGAAAAAATAGAATAAGTTTGGGGGTATAGCTTGGAGGTAGAATGGACCTGGGTTCAATCCCAGTACAAAAAAAAAAAAGGAAGAAAGAAAAAGAAAATAGCCACAGAGAGATTTAGTAACTTGTCCAACACCACACAGTAGGGATCAAGTGGGATTTACACTCTTTTTTTTTTTTTTTTTTGAGGTACTGGGGATTGAACTCAGGGGCATTCTACCTCCGAGCTATACCCCCAGCCCTATTTTTTATTGTTTATTTTGAAACCGGGTCTCACTAAGTTGTGGAGTGCCTCATTAGGTAGCTGAGGCTGGCCTCAAACCCGGATCCTCCAGTCTCAGCCTCCCAAATGCTGGGATTACAAACGTGCACCACCATGCCCGGTGCTTACACTCTTAAGCACTGTGCTATACCTACTCCCTCTGATAAGATGCACAGGGTCCTGATTTTCCTTTCATAGTTGAAGATGCAGATGCACAGACAAGGGTATTCCAGGTAATGATGACAGCCTGCACCATCACCCAATTCTCCATTTCTTTGATTATCTCTAAGATATCTTCTTGCAGTTGATTAGTTCAAATCAGAATCCTAACAAGGGCTGGGCACACCCGTAATTCCAGCTACTCTAGAGGCTGAGACAGGAGAATCACAATTTTAAGGCCAGACTGTGCCTCAAAATGAAAAATAAAAAGAGATGGGGTGAAAGCTGGGTGCATCGGTACACACCTGGAATCCCAGTACTTGGGAGGCAGAGACAGGAAGATCACAGATTCAAGGCCATCTTCAGCAATTTAGCAAGGCCCTCACCAATTTATTTTTATTTTTATTTTTTATTTTTTATTTTTTTTGCGGTACTGGGGATTGAACTCAGGGGCATTCTACCTCCGAGCTACACCCCCAGCCCTATTTTTTATTCTTTATTTTGAAACCGGGTCTCACTAAGTTGCGGAATGCCTCACTAGGTAGCTGAGGCTGGCCTCGAACCTGGATCCTCTGGTCTCAGCCTCCCAAATGCTGGGATTACAAGCGTGCGCCACCATGCCCGGCTCCCTCAGCAATTTAGTGAGACACTGTTTCAAAATAAAATAGAGCTGGGGGTGTAGTTCAGTGATAGAGTGCCCCAAGGTTCAATCCCAGTACTGAAAAAAAAAAAAATTCCAAACAAGGTCTACAGGTAGCATTTGGGTGTTGTATGTTTTATTTTCTTCTAAAATAATCCCTTTCTTTTTCTTTTTACATCATGGGCTTGTAAGAATGATTTATAGTTTTAAATACAAAGCAATTAGCCAGGCAGGGTGGTGCACTCTTATAATCCCAGTACTTGGGAGGCTGAGACAGGAGGATTGCAGGTTCAAGGACAGCCTCAGCAAATAGTGAGACTCTCGTCCACCTAGTGAGACTCTATTTCAAAATGAAAATAAAATAGGGCTGAGAATATGCCCCTGGGTTCAAACCCCAGTAACACACACACACACACACACACACACACACACACACACACACAACCAAAGCAATTAAAGCAAAAGGTTAATAAAACAACCCAGAGAACATTCTAGGTGATCCCTATAATCCGAGGGCTCTGTGACTACCTAGGGAAATACAGGGATGTGTTAAATGTTCAATCTTTACCCCATATCCTCTGTGTGCTGCTGCAGAGAAGAGGCAGGGCCCTAGAGTTTAGAGATGGGTGCTGTAGAAAGTGCACTTGGAGGGTCCCCATGATACATTTAACCCTAACCCTATACCTATAATCTATACCTATACGTAACCTTATAGACACGGTTTTCGTCTGTGGTTCCTCCCCATGGCAGGTCATTGAAACTAGAGTTTCTCTTCCCCAAGGCGGGTCATAGAAACTCCTCCTGCCTTGGAGCTGCTGGCTGTGATGAAATTCTCTGACCTCTCCTGTCTGATAATAGATCACACACCTCTATTTAGAAGGGGTCCTGCCCCACACCCCAGAGGAAGGAATGCTGCACAGAGAGGCCAAGAAGAATCCAAACAGACAGGCCTTGCTGGGTTTGCCCACCCTGTCTGTTAGCATTAGCTATGCAGTAGTCTTCATAAAAACCCCAAAGGACGCGGGGCATGGTGGCACATGCTTGTAATCCCAGTACTTGAGAGGCTGAGACTGGAGGATCTGGGTTCGTGGCCAGCCTCAGCTACTTAGTGAGGCCCTCCACAACTTAGACCCTGTTTCAAAATGAAGAATAAAAAATAGGGCTGGGGGTGTACCTCGGAGGTAGAATGCCCCTGGGTTCCATCCCCAGTACTGCAAAAATAAGTAAATAAAAAAAAAAAAAAAAATCCAAAGGACAGGGCTGGAGGGCTGCCGCTGCCCCCATGGGCACACCTGGAGGGGCATGGGCTTGGCTTCGAGGTCCCGCACCTCACCCCCGCACCTCTCCATCGAGTCCCCTGCAGTAAGTAAATATCCTTTGTCATTAGCCAGTAAATGTGTTTCCCCTGAGTTCTGTGAACTGTTTGAGCAAATTAATCAGACCCCAGGAATGGGAACTCCGATTTATAGCTGGTTAATAATTAAACCAACCTGGAGCTTGCAAGCCGCGTGTAGATGGGTGCGTCCTGGGGTCTGAGCTGAGCCCTCGATCTTGGGCTCTGACCCTGTCCCCAGGTAGAGAGTGTCAGAACGTGTCTGCTGCATAATAGATTGCTTGCTACTGGTGGGGAGACATCCCCACACCTCCCGGGGTCACAGAAGCCTTCTTGTGGTGTAAGACTAAGGACAAATCAAACCTGTTTTCCCTGAACAAGATCCCCAAAGTTCAGAGCCAGCCAGGGAAAGAGGTTCATGTGTTGGTATCTGCTCATCTGTTCCAAAATGCCCCAGGGTGGCTCTGAGCCAGGGAGTCTTGAAGCTCCCTTCCCGGCTGATTTGAATTAATTTCCCAAGAGAGGCTTTAAAGGCAGATGTGTTCCCTCCAGCAGCATGTGGTCTATGCAACTCCAGCCGCCCTTTCTCTGGCCACCCGCCCGTGTCTGCATCAGGACTTGCAGATGTGACCAGGGTTGGGGGCCAGGCTTGTCCTAGGCCACAGTTGGGTCCAGCCCCTAGTCCCGAGGTTGATGGTGGGCTTGGGGGCTTTGACAACTTGCAATGCATAGGGAGGGGACTCCCCATCCCATGCCCCTGGCCTTCTCTAGCCAAACACGTACTCAGGTCAACTGGAAGGCAGCTTTGCAGGGACCACTCCCTGCAGAAAGCTGGGGGCAGGCAGAGTCCACCCATGCCTCCTTTAATCAACTTGCAATAAACAATTGGTGATTAATTACCAAAGGAATAAAAGTCTATTGTAGACTCTCAGGAAAATGCAGCTATGTGCTAATAAGAAGAAAAATACCTCTAATAGAAAAAGAAACACTAATATTCAGTGTACATCTTTTCACACTTCTTTCTCCATATACTTGTGTTGTTGGCTGCTGTTTTGTTTGTTATTGTTTTGTTTTGTTGTTTTTGTGGTCCTGAGGATTGAATCCAGGGGCATCCTACATCCAAGCTAAACCCCAAGATCTATTATATTTGATTTTTTTACAAAATTTGGAAACAGGATTGCACTAGGTTGCACTAAGTTGCTGAGGCTATCCTTAAACATGAGACCCTCCTGCCTCAGCCTCTCAAGTACTGGGATTACAGTCATGTACCAGCACGCCTGGGCTTTTTTTGTTTTTGTAGTACTGGGAATGGACATCCTCCTGTCTTAGCCTCCCAAGTACTGGGATTACTGGTGTGCACCATCATGCCTGGGGAGTTGTGTACTTTAAAAGTATGACCTTCAAACCAGGCATAATAGCACATGCTTGTAATCCCAGTACTCGGAAGACTGAGACAGGAGAATCAAAGTTTCAAAACCAGCTTCAGCAGCTTAGTGAGGCCCTCAGCAACTTAATGAGACCCTGTTTCAAAGCAAAAAGTAAAAAGGGCTAGAGGAGCCAAGCATGGTGGCGCACGCTTGTAATCTCAGTACTTGGGAGGCTGAGACCAGAGGATCCAGGTTCGCAGCCAGCCTCAGCTACTTAGTGAGGCCCTCCGCAACTTGATGAGATCCTGTTTCAAAATAAAGGATAAAAAATAGGGCTGGAGATGTAGCTTGGAGGTAGAATGCCCCTGGGTTCCATCCCTAGTACCGCAAAAAAAAAAAGAAAAAGAAATGGGGCTGGGGGTGTAGCTCAGAGGTAGAATGACCCTGGGTTCAATCCCCAGTACCACAAAAAATAAAATAAAATAAGGGCTAGGAGTGTAGCTTGGAGGTAGAAGGCCCCTGAATTCCATCCCCAGTACAAAAAAAAAGCTAAAAAAATAGAGTACAGCTTACTAGTTTATAATATATTTAGTGTTGTGCCTCAGTCAGCACAAGGTTCATCATGCCGAACTCTACGTGTATCAGCACTTTATTCCTCTTCATTGCCAGAGACTATTCTATTGTGATAACACATCTTCTTTATCCACTTATCAATTGATGGGCATTTGGGATGGTCCTACTTTTTGGCTATGATAAATAGTGCTGCTATGAAAAGTTATGGCTGTGTTTTTGTGGGAACATATGCTTTCAATTTTCTTGGATATATAGCTAGGACTGGAATGGCTGCCTCATATGGTAAGTCTGTTTAGCCTTTGAGGAATTGCCAGACTATTTTCCATAGCAGCTGCTCCATCCATTTTCCATTCCCAGCAGCACTGGATGAGGGCTCCAGCTTCTCCTCTTTTCACTAACACTTGTCATTTTCTCTGGGGTAGGAGGTGGTGGGGATGGAACCCAGAGCTTGATGCATGCGAGGCAAACGCTCTAACACTGAGCTCCCCTCCCCCAGCTATCTGTCTCTCTGTCTCTCTCATCTGTCCGAGGGGATGAGAAGTGACTTGTGGTTCTGATTTGTGATTCTCTAATGACTAAAAATGCTGAGTGCCTTTCCATTTACTTATTGGCCGTGTGTGTGTGTGTGTGTGTGTGTGTGTGTGTGTGTGTGTGTATTGAACTGGGGATTGAACCCAGAGACATTCTACCTCTGAGCTATACCCCTAGCCTTATTTTTTATTCTTTATTTTTAAAGAGGGTCTAAGTTGCAGAGGGCCTCACTAAGTAACAGAGGCTGGCCACAAACCTGTGATCCTCCAGTCTCAGCCTCCCAAGCACTGGGATTACAAGTGTGAGCCACCACAGTCAGCTCTTTTTTTTTTTTTTTTGGCACTAGGGATTGAACCTAGGGGCATTCTACCTCCGAGCTACAGCCCCAGCCCTATTTTTTTTTTTTTTTTTTTTTTTTTTTTTGCGGTACTGGGGATTGAACTCAGGGGCATTCTACCTCCGAGCTATACCCCCAGCCCTATTTTTTATTCTTTATTTTGAAACCGAGTCTCAGTAAATTGCGGAGGGCCTCACTAGGTAGCTGAGGCTGGCCTCGAACCCGGATCCTCCGGTCTCAGCCTCCCGAATGCTGGGATTACAAGCGTGCGCCACCACGCCCGGCTCCCAGCTCTATTTTTTATTCTTTATTTTGAAACAGGGTCTCACTAAGTTGCGGGGAGTTTCATTAAGTAGCTGAGGCTGGCCACAAATGCAATTCTCCTGTCTCAGCCTCCCAAGTACTGGGATTACAAGCGTGTGCCACCATGCCTGGCTCTATTTTCTATTTTTTATCTTGAAACAAGGCTGAGTTGCTGAGGCTGGCCTCGAACCTGTGACCTTCCTTTCTCAGCCTGCCAAGTACTGGGGCAACAGGTGTGCGCCTGTGCAGCTGGGCTGGCTCTTTCCCTCCTTTTCTTCTTTCTCCACGGCACGCACTGGGCTCTGTCATCGATCTCCTGTGCTCTGCTGGCCGACCTTGATGCCTAAAGTTGACTTCTCCCTCCTCCTCCCGCTCCTCTCCTCCCTCCTCCAGTCCTTGGGATTCCTCAACGGGGGTGGCCTTCAGCTGACACCAAACTGAAAGAAATCTGAACCTGAGATTTGGACTGAGTATATTCCATTTCAGTCTCTTAGATCCCTTGCCAGGCCCAGGACAGGCTGGTGACAAGAGGAGCAGCTCAGTGAGGGCGGGCCTAGCTTGGCTAGAAGTGAGTGCTGCCCAGCTGGCCAGAGTTCCTGGGCTCAGCTCAAGACCTGCTATGGAGAACCATCCCATGCCTTGAAGATCAGGTTTCCAATCTGAACACCAGGCAGAACAAAAGCTCTTTCCTTTATCCCTCAGGGCAAAAGTAAGGGACGTTTATCAGGTACCAAAACTTCCCTGGCCACAGTGGCCGGTGTCTCTAATCCCAGCTGTACAGAAGGCGAAGGGAGGAGGACTGCAAGTTCAAGGGCAGCCTCAGCAATTTAGGAAGACCTGCCTCAAAATAAAAGGTTTAAGCTGGACGTGGCAGCACATGCTTGTAATCCCAGTATTTGGGAGGCTGAGATAGGAGGAGCCCAGGTTTGCAGCCAGCCTCAACTACTTAGTAGGTCCTTTGTAATTTAGTGAAACCTTGTTTCAAAATAAAGAATAAAAAAAAAAAAATAGGGCTAGAGGTGTAGCTTGGAGGTAGAATGTCCCTGAATTCAATCCCCAGGGCCACCAAAATAAATAAATAAACCAGGCATGGTGGCACACGCTTGTAATCCCATTACTTGGGAGGCTGAGACCAGAGGATTCAGATCCGAGGTCAGCATCAGCTACTTAGTGAGACCCTCCGAAACTTAGTGAGACCCTGTTTCAAAATAAAGAATAAAAGCCGGGCGTGGTGGCGCACGCTTGTAATCCCAGCATTCGGGAGGCTGAGACCGGAGGATCCGGGTTCTCGGCCAGCCTCAGCTACCTAGTGGTACTCCACAATTTAGTGAGACCCGGTTTCAAAATAAAGAATAAAAAATAGGGCTGGGGGTATAGCTTGGAGGTAGAATGCCCCTAGGTTCAATCCCCAGTACCGCAAAAATAAAATAAAATAAAATAAATAAAAATAAAAGGAAGCTGGGCATGGTGGTACATGCTTGTAATTCCAGTACTTGGGAGGCTGAGACAGGAGGATCACAGGTTTGAGGCCACCCACAGCAATATAGTGATGCTCTCAACAACTCAGTGAGAACTGTTTCAAAATAAAGAATAAAAAATGGGGCTGGAGGTGTAGCTGGGAGGTTGAATGCCCCTGGGGTTCAATCCTCAGTACTGCAAGAAAAAAAAAAAAGAAAATTATGAGCCACGTGTGGTGATGCATGCCTGTAATCCCAGCACTTGAGAGGCTGAGACCGGAAGATTGCAGGTTTATGGCCACCTTGGCAAGTTAGTGAGTCCCTGTTTCAAAAAATTTAAAAACTGAATAAAAGAGCCAGGAGTGGTGGCACACACTTGTAATCCCTGGGAGGGATTGTAATCCCAGGGAGATTGTAATCTGAGGGAGGCTAAGACCAGAGGATCTGGGCTCGAGGCCAGCCTCAGCTACTTAGTGAGGCTCTCTGCAATTTAGTGAGACCCTGTTTCAAAATAAAGAATAAAAAATAGGTCTGGTGCCGGTGTGGTGGTGCACTCTTGTAATCCCAGCATTCGGGAGGCTGAGACTGGAGGATCTGGGTTCGAGGCCAGCCTCAGCTACCTAGTGAGGCACTCTGCAACTTAGTGAGACTCGGTTTCAAAATAAAGAATAAAAAATAGGGCTGGGGGTATAGCTCGGAAGTAGAATGCCCCTGAGTTCAATCCCCAGTACCGCAAAAAAAAAAAAAAAAAAAAGGTCTGGGGGTGTGGCTTGGAGGTAGAATGCCCCTGAGTTCAATCCCCAGTACCACACACACACAAAAAAGGCTGGGGTTATATCTTGAAAATAGGACCCCCCTCAAGATTCAATCCATAGTACCAGCCCCCCCCCCCAAAAAAGGGCACAGATCAAAGCCCACCATGACAAGAAATTCAGCCCGCGTTCCCTTCCCTTTGTGTGTGTGTGTGTGTGTGTGTGTGTGAGAGAGAGAGAGAGAGAGAGACAGAGACAGAGACAGAGAGAGAGATACTGGGGACTGAACCCAGAGTCATTCTACCTACAAGCTACACCTCCAGCATTATTTTTTTTTTATTCTTTATTTTTTTGAAACCGGGTCTCACTAAGTTGCAGAGGGCCTCACTAGGTAGCTGAGGCTGGCCGCAAACCCGGATCCTCCGGTCTCAGCCTCCCAAGTACTGGGGTTATAAGCATGTGCCACCAAGCCGGACTCATTCCCTTCCCTTTTACCCATGCTCTTACCAAGGGGATCCACCACCTAATCAGAACCCTCCGTGTGAGAAACCCTACTCACTCTGGCTTAAGCAGAAATGGACAACTTTCCCCAATGGACAAGTCCTTGGGTGAACCTTTTATATATGCATTTTCTTTTTATTTTTTTTGGCTGCACTATGGATTGAACTCAGGGGTATTCTACCTCCGAGTTACACCCCCAGTCTTATTTTTTTTTTTTTGCGGTACTGGGGATTGAACTCAGGGGCATTCTACCCCCGAGCTACACCCTAGTCCTATTTTTTATTCTTTTTTTTTTTTTTTTTTTTAATGCAGTACTGAGGATGGAACCCAAGGGCATTCTACCTCTGAGCTAGACCCCCAGCCCTAATTTTTATTCCTTATTTTGAAAAAGGGTCTCACTAAGTTGTGGAGGGCCTCACTAATCAGCTGAGGCTGGCAGTGAACCTGTGATCCTCCTGTCTCAGCCTCCCAAGTACTGGGATTACAATCATGTGCTACCACACCTGGCTCTGCAGTTCTTTCTAACTTTGAATCCTCTTGGGCAGTTGGCTGGTACGTGGAACACAAAGCTCAGAAAACTCCCAGCTAGGACCTGGGCTTCACCACATACCCACCCTCTGCGGCATTGGATATTTCAACAGCCTTCCTAGTGGGCTTTTTTTTTTTTTTTGGTACTGAGAATTGAACTCAGAGGCTTCCTATCTCCAAGGTACACTTTTTTTTTTCGGTTCTGGGGATTGAACTCAGGGGCATTCTACCTCCGAGCTACACCCCCAGCCCTATTTTTTATTCTTTATTTTGAAACAGGGTCTCACTAAGTTGCGGAGTGCCTCACTAAGTAGCTGAGGCTGGCCTCGAACCCGGATCCTCCTATCTCAGCCTCCCAAATACTGGGATTACAAGCATGCGCCACCATGCCCGGCTTCCCCAGCCCTTTTTAATTTTTTTTTTTTTTTTTTTTTTGAAAAAGAGTCTCCCTAAGTTGTTGAGGTTGGCCTTAAACTTTTGATCCTCTGGTCTCAGCCTCCCAAGCACTGGGATTATAGGCTTTCGTTGTCATGAGCCCTGGCTCCTTCCTTGTTCTTGAATTCCGTAATAGGATCAGGTAGCAGTGTTCCTGTGGTGGATGAGTCACTTAAGCTATTTGACTTTCCTGATCCACATACCACATATCCTGACCTGGAGTCAAGAGCCTCTCCACCCAGAGGAGGCTGGGCTGGCCAGGCAGCTGTCTTGTGCTTGGACCAAAGCAGCAGTGTCCTCAGTCTTCAGGGAGGAAAAAGCGGTGGAAGAGGCCCTCAGCCTCTGTGATCACAAGTGCAGAGCTCTCCAACAGGAATCCTGGGCGAAGGGCCCAGCTTCCCCTCATGCCTGTAATCCCAGTACTTAGGAGGCTGAGACAGGAGGATCTCAGATTTGAGACCAGCCTCAGCAACTTAGTGAGGCCCTCTGCAACTTAGTGAGGACTTGTTTCAAAACAGAAGAACAAAATAGGGCTGGGGGTGTAGCTCGGAGGTAGAATACCCTCTGGGTTCCAGCCCCAACAACACACACACACACACACACACACACACACACACACACACACACACACTCCACTAAAGGGGGCAAGGGAGGTTGGGGTTCCAGGTGGCCTGGGAGAGGCTAGGATGCAAAGCACAGGTGCCTTAGGCTGCCTCAGGACCTCCCGAGAAGTGGGCCTTCCTCCTCTCTGGACAGCTCACCACTAGAACAGTGACTTGGGACGGTGTGCGACACTTTATCAAGTACTCTTCTCACAGGTGTTCACAGCGCCGTCCCCTATGACAACAGTAAGACGTCCCCATTTTACAGAGCCTGGCGCAGGCTGGGAGGCTGGCCCCAGGCCAGCTCCTAAGAGGCAGTGCTGGGACCCAAAGCCAGCCCCCATCCTGGAATCATCAGGAGAGCCCACGCATGTGCACCCACTTGGAAAATCGCCCAGCTCTGGCGAGGGGCAGGGCGGCTGTGCCCCGGCCCTGGAGAGCTGTGCGGAGCCATCTTCCCGGTGGGCTCTGATCAATCTCCCTCTTCCTTCCTCAGGCCCCAGGAGCCTCCAGGCACCCCCATGGACTTGTGATCAGAGTGGACAGCTCTACCTGCGGCCTTGGATAGCAGTGGGTACCCTCAGCGGAGAAGGGGTAAGCAGCCCGCCAGGGGTGTGCCTCTGCCAGCCCCTGCCAGGCAAGCACTCCACCACCAAGCTATATCCCCAGCCCTTTGTTCTTTTTCTAGTACAAAAATTGTCCTTTTTGCCGGGCGTGGTGGCGCACGCTTGTAATACCAGCATTCGGGAGGCTGAGATCGGAGGATCCGGGTTCCCAGCCAGCCTCAGCTACCTAGTGAGGTACTCCGCAACTTAGTGAGACTCAGTTTCAAAATAAAGAATAAAAAATGGGGCTGGGGGTGTAGCTCGGAGGTAGAATGCCCCTGAGTTCAATCCCCAGTACCCCCCCCAAAAAAATTGTCCTTTTTTTTTTTTTTTTTTTGTACTGAGGATTGAATTTTAGGGTTGCTGTGGCTGGCCTTGAATTTGTGATCCTCCTGTCTTAAACTCCCAAGTACTGAGATTACAAGTGTATGCTACCACACCTGGCTTTAAAACAAAAAACAAACAAATAGCAACAACAAAAATCCTTGGGAGAGCCGGGTGTGGTGGAGCATGCTTGTAATCCCAGCATTTGGGAGGCTGAGATCGGAGGATCTGGGTTCGCGGCCAGCCTCAGCTACCTAGTGAGGCACTCCGCAACTTAGTGAGACCCTGTTTCAAAATAAGGAATAAAAAATAGGGCTAGGGTATAGCTTGGAGGTAGAATGCCCCTAGGTTCAATCCCCAGTACCCCCCCAAAAAAAAATCCTTGGGAGGCTGAGACAGGAAGATCACAGGTTCAGGGCCAGCCTCAGCTACTTAGGCCCTCCGCAAGTTAGTGAGGGCCCGGGGTGTAGCTCGGAGGTAGAATGCCCCTGGGTTCAATCCCCAGTACAGCCAAAAAAAAAAAAAAAAAAAAAAAAAAATCCCTCTCCAAGCACATAAATGAAGATATATAGGCATTTGGAATGGATGTCTGAATAGATTGATTGATTGATTGATGGATTTCCCACATAATTTCTCAGCTAGACTTTGCTGGTTTATGTCGTGTGTGTGTGTGTGTGTGTGTGTGTGTGTGTGTGTGTGTGTTGCTGGGAATTGAACTCAGGAACATTCTACCCTCTGAGCTTTACTCCCAGCCTTTTTTTTTTTTCCCAGTACTGGTGATGGGAATGGAACCCAGGG
>PVLC010029466.1:0-20094 GCA_004027655.1 Graphiurus murinus
ATAGTAAGAGGATATATTAAGGCTCATTTTCAATAGAAGGAAAATCATACATACACCGTGTTAGAACCATAAGCAGGTAGAGGTTGAGGATTGTTGGAGACTATAATGGAAGCACTGGGGCCAGAAAGCGACATAAAAAGAATGTTGTCTAACACTGCCAGGGATGTTGCAGCTGAATGGTATGCCTCATTGTTGAACAGAATAGTAAATACTGTTTTGTTTTTCTCAACCTTAATTGAAAGTGCAATAATGCAGAAGTCACGACACTCTTTACTTTCCAATATATAATTTGTTACATTACCTAGAAGAAAGAAATTCATTAATGAGTCAACCTGTAATTACCTAGTATTTACATTGAGGATGAGGGATCAAATTTTCTTGCCATTTATCATTTCACTTTACAACTTCTTACAATGGCTGTTTCAAATCTTTACCTTTCTCTTCAAGAATTCACTAATATTTACAGTAATCTGATTGTAACACCCCAAATAATAAATTAAGAATTATTTTTCTTACATGTTTTTTTTTTCAAAAACTATCTTGAGACTTCTACTTTTCATTTCTACACAAATTTTAAAATCAGCCTGTTATTTCTGAAAGAAAGCCTGCTGCAATTTTGGAAAGGATTGCATTGAACCTACAGATGGATTTTGGAAGAACTGCTATCTTAACAACAATTTTACAATACAAGACATGGGATACCTTCCATATATAGAATAATTTTAATTTCCCTTAGCAATGTTTTTCGGTGTGCAAGTCTTTTGCTTCTTTTTAAAAATTTATTCTTAAGTATTTTACTTTTCTTAATGTCATTATGACTTTGCTATGTATTTTCTTTCCACTAGTAATCTATCCATTACATCTATGTGGAATTTTATTTTTGGTGATACTGGGTATTGACCCCAGGGGTGTTCTTCCTCTGATCTACATTCAAGCCCTATTTTATTTTGAAACAGGAGCTCATTAAGTTGGGGAAGGCCTCAGTAAGTTGCTGAGGCTGACAGGGAACCTGTAATCCTCCTGTCTCAGCCTTCCAAGCACTGTAATTACAGGCATATGCCACAACACCCAACTGGAATTTAAAAAAATCACACCTGAAAACTCTTCTTTTTCAATGTTTACTCATTTATGTTTAATATAACTACTGATATGCTGGCATTTATGTCCACCATCTTTTATTTATTTTTTATTTTTTGCAGTACTGGGGGTTGAACCCAGGGGCATTCTACCTCAGAGCTACAACCCCAGTCCTTTTTTTATTCTTTATTTTGAAACAGGGTCTCACCAAGTTGCAGAGAGCCTCACTAAGTAGCTGAGGCTGGCCGCAAACTCAGATCCTTCAGTCTCAGCCTTCCAAGAACTGGGATTATAAGTGTGCACCACCACGTCAGGCTATATCTGCCATTTTAAAAGTTTGTTTTCTGTATTTATCTCCTTTTTGTTCCTCTTTCTTCTCTATTGCTTTTCTGTGGTAAATATATATATTTTAAACTGTAATATTTAAGTTCTTTTGTTGTTGTTGTTGTTTGACTATTTTTAGTTATTTTCTCAATGATTGCTCTGGAGTTTACAATATGAATTCTAATTAAAAACAGTATGGTTAATATGAATACTAATTTACTTCCAAAAGTACATAGAAATTTGCTCCCATATAGCTCTCTGTACTATTGTAGTACAAATTACACCTTCATAGAATATAAATTCATTCACGCAGTTTTGTTATTACTGTTTTAAGTAGTTGTCTTTATATCATTTTTACATTTACCTCTGCAGTTATCTCTGCTAATGCTCTTATTTCTTCATATGGAGTAGTTATTGTCCAGTGTCCTTTCACTTCAGGCTGAAGGAATCTCTAGTATGCCTGATAGGATGGTGTGCTGGTCATGAATTGTTTTTATTTATCTGGGAATGCTTTGTTTCTTCATTTTTGAAGGGGACATGTGCTGGGTGTAAGATTCTTGGTTGTCAGTTTTTTTTTTTTTCCTTCTAGCACTTTGAGTCATCACTCTGTCTTCTTACTTACATGGTTTTTGATAAAAAGACAGCTGTTAATCTTATTAATGAACCTTGATATCTTATGTCATTTTTCTCTTCTGCTTTCAAGATTTTCTCTTATTCGACTTTTGCTAGTTTGATCATGATATGTCTAGGTATGGACATCTTTGAGTATATCCTACTTGGAATTTGTTAAGCTTTCTGGATATGATGAATGTTTTTCACCAAATTTTGCGAGTTTTCAGCCATTATTTCTTCAAATATTTTCTGCCCCTTTATTATTCTTTTTGGATACTTCCATTGTACATATACTAGTATGCTTGATATTTTCCCATGTCTCAGATGCTTTGTTCTTTTTCCTTTATTTTCTTCTTTTTGCTCCACAGATATAACTATTTTTTATTTTGCTTATACTTTTATTGGTTCATTATAGTCTCATGTTGTAATTTATTTCATAATGATATCGACATACATACACACGGCACTTTGTGAGTTTTCCCCTGGTTCCCTACTCATTCTCTGTACACATTGAGATTGGCGTTGGTATTCTCACATATGTGCACAATGTTGGTGGAAGTGTTTCTTTCCCCAAAACCTCCCTCCACTCCACTAGAGTTTCTCCTCCATTATCTAAAGTTCCTGTTATATCCCAGTTACTCTCTAGCTTCTGCATATGAGAGAAAACACATGACCCTTCACTTTCTATGACTGGCTAATTTCAACATAAAGTTCTCCAGGTCCATCCATTTTCTTGCAAATTATATAATTTTGTTCTTCTTTATTGCTGAGCAGAATTCCATTGTGTGAATATCCCATAATTTATAATCCATCTATCTGTGGATGGGCTTTTGGGTTGGTTCCATAATTTGGCTATTATGAATTGTGCTGCTATAAATGTGTATATGCACATCTTGCTATAAAACTCTGATTTCAATCCCTTTGGAAAGTTAGCTGAGTCATATGGTGGATCCATTTTAGTATTCTGAGGAATTTCCACACTGATCTCCACAGAAGCTGTACTAATTTGCAATCCCACCAACAGTGTAGAAGAGTTCCTATTTCCCCACATCCTTGTAGCATTTATTGCTTGACTTCTTGACGATTGCCATTCTAATTGGTGTTAGATGGAATCTCAGTGTAGTTTTGATTTGCAGCTCCCTGACTGCTAATGATGTTGAACATTTTTTTCATGTATTTATTGGTTATTTGTATTTCTTCTTTTCTGAAGTGTCTATTTAGCTAAATTGCCTATTTCTATTGACTCATCTTCAACCTAGCTAATTTTTCCAACTCAAATCTGTTGTTGAACCTCTCTGGTAAACTTTTCATCTCATTTACACATTTCAACTAGAGTCTCCATTTATTTTTAAATATCTATTCTTTTATAATTATTCTTTTTGGTGAGACATAGTTGTTCTACTTTAATTCTTTAAACATATATCCTTTAGGACTTTGAAAACACTTGTCATAGCTGACCTAAAGTCTTTGTCTCCTAAGTCCAATGTCTGCTCCCTGCCCAAATAACATTTGTACTGACTCTACATATAAGTCATATTGTTCTGTATTTCCCTGTTAACTTTCTAGGGCTGCTGTGAGAAAGTACCACAAACTGAGTGGCTTAAGCAAGAGAAGTTTATTTTCTGGCATATGATAGACATTTCAATAGGGAAATGTCTGAAAGAAGGGGTGATGTTCCCCAAAAAAGTCTGAAACATAACAGGAAAAATTCCATTGTGTGTGTGTGTGTGTGTGTGTGTGTGTGTGTGTTGTTACTGGGGATAGAAACCAAGGGTGTTCTACCACTGAGCTATACTCTCAGCCCTTTTTAAATTTTGAAACAGGGTATGGCTAAGTTGCCACGTGTTGGCCTTGAACCTATAATCCTTCTGTATCAGCCTTCCAAGTATTGTGATTTTAGGCATGCATCAATGTACGTGGCTTCCACTCAATTTTAAGGTTCAAGAATAATACTCTTTGGCTCAATACTTTGTCCTCTAGTCCCCTATTGGTGGTTCTGTCTTCTGGGCTCATCAGGGTGGTGGCCCCACCTCTTAATAACCTTAATTACCTTTTCAAAATAAATGTAGTATCTCCAAATAGAGTCACATTTTAAGATACTGGGGGTGAGGGCTTCAACATATGACTTTGTGTATGGGGCACAATAATTTAGTCCATAACTTTTTATTTTCTTTTTGTTGTTGTTGAAAAGTGCACATTTATGATAAATATTGTGACAATTCTGGTATACCAACTCCTCTACACTCCATATTTACTGCTACTGTTCTTTTAAAAAAATTGTTGCTAATAGTTTTTTTTCATGAATTATGTGGACCAATTGTGTAGATACCATATTTTCTATAGTGTGTAGTGTAAGCACTGATGTCTCTGATAGACTTAAGAAAAAACTATGCCTTTTGTTTTTATACCTGGCTCCTAGGGTTCAACTCTGGGTATATATAATCTTGTGATTGGTAAAACAATTTCCTTGAGAGCCTTTTCCTGCTATGTCAACATATTTCAAAGTTCTCTGTTGTTATCTGGGTATTACTTTTAAGTTTTTGGCCAGACCTCTTATTTGACCCAACTGAAATCACAGCTTTACCCAACAGACTGCTACTGATTTTAGTAGCTCCCTGAAGATAGAGATTGTTACTAGATAGAGCAGCTCCTCCTCCTCCTCTTTGTTCTCCTCCTACTCCATAGCTCTGATTCAAATCCAATAGTAGGAACAAAGTTTTTCAGGAGTTTGATATTTGACAATGATCTATGAAGTGAGACTTTTAACAGAGCTCTTAAGAGGTCTATCCTTTCTTCTAACTTTCAAGTGGTATGACTAAACAGGGGAGGAGGGAGACCTTATTCTTATACAGACCTTATTCTTATAGAGGTTCCAGAGTTTTTCTTGAATAAACACATTCAAGTTTGTTCTGTGCATCGGGTTAATGTCCAGTGTTCTAAATTAATTGATTTATTTTTAATTAAAATATGCAGCTTTATTTCTAATGGACTTCATTTAAAATTAATACTTTAATTGGTGCATTGTAATTATATATCATATGAGATTCCAAGTCCTACAAACATACATGCATACATCACTTGGTATTATTTTCTTCTGCATTCTACCCTACTCTCCCTCCTGTGAGACTAGTAGTGATACCTTAATATACGGACATAACTTGAATAGTTTCTATCCTCAATTCTCTTTTTCCCCCTTTTCACATCCCTCTCCCAATCTCCATCCAGTAATCTACTGGTATCTTTCCTATAAATCTGAAATACCTCTACTTTCCTGTGTTGTCTCTAGCTTCTACATATGAGAGAAAGCATATTACCCTTGACTTTCTGAGGCTGGCTGACCTCACTTAGCATAATATTCTCTAGTACCATTCATTTTCTTGCAAATGACATAATTTTGTTTTTCTTTATGGTTGAGTAAAATTCCGTTCTATGTAAATACTGTATTTTTCTTTATCCATTCACCTGTTGAGGGACACTTAACTTGATTTCATAATTTGGCTACTGTGAATTGTGTTGCTATAAACACATATATGCATTGATCTCTATAGTATTCTGACTTTGATTCTTTTGGAAAAATATTGAGGAGTAGTATATCTGGGTCATATGGTGGTTCCATTTCTGTTCTTTTGAGGAACCTCCTCAAACCATCATTTTGCAAATATGTTTGTTGCTTTTATGGGAAAATGGGTTAATTCTATCTTGCCAAAATCTCAAATCCTCTATCCAGTAATGTCAGGGTAATTTGTGGACACCACAAAGATAATTAATAAGCTACATAAAGTGTTGTTCTCAGCATTAATAAAGATAATGCAGAAAACATATTCTGATGGTTCTTCCTAAAGGTAAGGGATGAACTAATTAAATAGTTATCGAGCCGGGCGTGGTGGCACACGCTTGTAATCCCAGCATTCGGGAGGCTGAGACCAGAGGATCCGGGTTCGCGGCCAGCCTCAGCTACCTAGTGAGGCACTCCACAACTTAGTGAGACTTGGTTTCAAAATAAAGAATAAAAAATAGGGCTGGGGGTATAGCTCGGAGGTAGAATGCCCCTGAGTTCAATCCCCAGTACCGAAAAAAAAAAATAGTTATCTACATTACCTTAAAAAAATCAGTCTATTAAATCTTCAACCACTTGTTTTTAGAATGGCCAATATACTATAGGAGAGCTTTCAGACATTGGAATCAACATTCTATCCTGTGAGAGTGCCAAGAGACGTATTTATATACTGGTCAGAATAAAAACTTTAATTCTAACTTGCACAAAATTTTCATTCTCAAAAGTTATGCAATTAGTTGAAAGACCATGTACAGCCAAAAGATCTTCATTACTTATTAACTTTTGTGAGTATACACTTTTTATTGATTTAGCTGCCTCCATGAGACTGGTAATAAGTTGGACAAGAACAAAATAGGTAGCTAAATACCACAGTGAAGCCCTTTCTTTGAAGTGACACAAACAGGTCTTCATTCAGCAGCAGTCTTTCTTCTTGTGTATCTTACCTTTTATTTCCCGTAATTCTTGATTCTTAGGTTTTAGAAAAATCTCAAGGTTCTTTATGAGATTCAGAGCCAAATCAGAATACCCTGAAATTGAGTAAGGCACAATGGTTCGACCATACTGACTCAAATCCATTTCCCTTGCAGGCGTATCCTCAATACTAAAGTTGAGAGTTACTAAGAGATGTGTAGTGACAACAAAAATTACTATTATCTGTAGCAAGATCAACTTCCAGTTGCGCAAACTGAATAGTGCCCTTTTTATAAACATAGAACAAAATTGCTGGCAGTGAAGAGAAAACTAAAAAGAGGAAAAAAAGAGTATTAAAATAATTAGTGTTCCAAGTAGGATATTCATGTTGAAATCCATTAATTTATATGCTCTAAAATTTTATGGTAGAAAATATATGCACATAATACAAGTGCATATTTTGAATTGCATCTAAGAGAACAAGATGGTTTATTTGTGTAAAAGTATTAAATGAAAGGAAAGGATTAAGACCAAAATCCTTATATAATAATACTAAAAATCTTAGTATGATTTTCTTTATTAACTTGGTATACTACTGCTGATCAGAAAATCAAAGTTATAGCTATCTTTTATTTAATACTAAACCATAAATTTTCTATTTTTCCATCTTATAAGGAAAACATCCCATAAAATATGATCTTTTGTACAGTTGTAATATATGTACTCTAGTTCATAGACACAAAAATGGCCTTAATCTGATCAACAAATATCTTCTGAATATAGTAGATACACTCTTCGATCTTGTCAGAACTGAACAAAGAGAAAGTCAATAATGAGAACTTCCAAAATTTGCCCTGAGAATTAGCAATGAGAGTAGTAGCAGTAACCTTTATCTAGAACTCTAGAACCCACTTCTTTTACATCAGGAAATTAACGAGGTTATGATACAGACGGGGCCATATTTGGCTGGCTAAACTCCAACATTTTAAAAGTTCAGATAGTAAACTATATGAAAAATCCAAACCAAACATACTGGGTTTATGTTTTTAGTGAATATGCTTACCCCAGTATTAAATTTAATGGCAGCAAGTTCCTTAAAATGGGAATAATTTGGTGTCTTATATTTTCTGTACATATTCATACTGTTCTGTTTGTCTTCTATTATGTTTTGGTTCTTCAAGTAAGAGACCCGGAAAGCCTCAATCCTCCTTTGGATAGCTGCCAGCTTATTGACCCTATGGACACGTTCACATAGACAAAAAGAGCACAAAGCATTTAATTTTAATCATAACCTCAATCTACTTCATTTCAGTAATGTTAAACAAGGTTCCAAACTTGGAAAACTCCTTGGTCCTTTTCATGAATTGGCAGGAATGCTGTAAAAAAGCAGCATGATAGCAGTGGTTCCTAATTAGCCAGCCAGAGGACTGCTGCCAATTGAGGCTAAGGTTTCTGCCATTCTGAGGCAACATGAGAAATTCAATTAGAATATATAGTATGTGTTTTATTAAGCTGAATTTATTCAAATTAAATGACTCACCTTTAATCAAAGATAGTATCTCTCCTTCATGATTTAATATGTTCCTTGCTTTATACAAATGATTGATACATTGGATAGTAAGACTTAAAAAAATCAACAAAAAGTCCTTATATTTCTTAGTATTATCTATATCTGAAGCTGGGGCTTTGGGTGTGGATACTTGAGAAGAATGTAGAAATATACATGAGGAAGTATAATCCAAGGAGGCAAATGATAAATAGAAAAAATAGAAAAAAAAAGATACCACAGTATTTGAGAGACACCTTCAAAACATACAGTTCCTCAACTGAAATGATACATGACTAATACAATTAATGATACATTTAAGTTTAAATCTAATATCTTACCATTTATTTTCTATTCATATTTTTTACATTCTCTTTCTCCCTACTTCTTTTTATTTTACCTTGGTTTGTAATTACAAAGTGTTATTAAATTTTTCTATTAGCTTGTGAGTTATAGATTCAAGTGACTACCCTACAAATAGGTTAAAACACATATCTCTACATTTGTATTTTAGTTTTCTTATACTCAATATTGCCTCACATTATCCATGTTGGAGAAAATAGTCAGCATTTCTAAGAGCAGAAACAAATTCTACTTCTAAGATTTCTGACATTTTGTTTTCTGCCATGTTAGCAGGTAAAGATACCATTCCACTTCTGTGACCTAAAATATTACTGTTATTTCATGGCAAAATCAACGACATAATAAAAAATAATAGTAAAAAGATTTAATCAATTACCAATAGTGATACAACTTGCGGTATACATTTTTTTGGTCAAAGTTAGTTTTCCTCTAAAGTTTCTACTGTGATTTTTATGAACATTTGCATATATTTTCCATTAGTGAACAACAGCATATAATTTGAGGCAGTCCCAAACCCTTGTGTCATTAACATTACCTTTCTCTAAGTATTTCATTCTTAGTATCTTGTGAATAATATAAATGTTTGTTAATAAGAACATGTATCCCTGGCTTACTGGAGTCTAAGATAAATGAATGATTTGACTACTTCTAAGATAATACTAAGACCTTACAAAGTATGTGTTTTGCCTTCTTGTTTCAAAAATTGTAGTAAAGTACATGTAACATCAAATCTACCACATTAACCATTTAGATGTACAGTTGAGTGGTGTTAAGTACATCCCTGTTGCCATGTGATGATCATTACCATTGCTCTCTAGAACTACTTTCATCTTACAAAACTGAGACTCTGCAGCCATTAAACAATAACCGCCACTCTCCCCTTCCTCTCACTGCTAGTAACCACCATTCTTTATGTTTCTATAAATTTGGCACTCTAGGTAATTCACGTCATTGAAATCACTTAGAATTTTTTCATTATATGTCTGTCATATTTCACTTAGTACAGTTTCTTCAAGGTTCAAACTCTATTGCAACATCTTTCAAAATTTCCTTCATTTTACATGCTGAGTAATACTGTATGCACGTATTTTGATTGTCTCTTTTTATGTCAATAGACATACAAATGGTAGGTAAGGTGATATCCCATTATGGTTTTGATTTGCATTTCTCTAATGATTAGTGATGTTAAGCATTTTTTCACATGCTTAATAGCCAGTTATATAGTCTTTGAAGAAATGAGCATTCAAGTGCTTTGTTCAATTTTTTCTTTTTGTTAAGTTTTAGTTCTAGATATCAATTCATTATCAGATAACTTGCAAATATTTTTTTTCCTATTCTGTTGGTTGCCTTTTATTTTGTTCATAGTGTCCTTTGATAATTTGCTAATTTTTATTTAGTCAAATTTGTCTATTTTTCTTTTGTTGGCTGTGGTTTGGGTGTCATATCCTAGAAATAATTACAATCCTATATTTTGTGTATGTGTGTGTGTTACTGAGGATTGAACCCAGGGACATTCTAGCTCTGAGTTATACCCCCAGCCCTATTTTTTTACTTTGAAACAAGGTCTAAGTTGCAGAGGGTCTCACTGCTTGGCTAAGAGTCTCAGCTACTTAGGCACTCTGAAATCTTCCTATTTCAGCCTCCCAAGTACTGGGATTACAAGCGTGTGCCACCACGCTTGTAATTTTTGTTACAAGTACTGGGATTAGACACATGTACCACCACACTTGTAATTTTTGTTCTATCTTTTTTCATAAGTGTTTGACACTTTTTCGTTTACATTTAGGATTGAAAAACCTAAATGTGAAGTTAAATTATAAGTATATAGTACTAGGTAATGGCACAACTTCATTGTTTGGCACGTGGATATCCAGTTTCTCCAGAGCTATTTTTTGAAAAGTCTTTTCCTCATTGAATCATTTGATCATACATGTGAAAATTTATTTCTAGGTTTTCTATTTTAGTCCATGTCTGTCTTTATGCCAACTTTATACTATTTTGATTATTATGACTTTGTAGTTTCAAACTCAAGATGTGTGAGTTTTCCAGCTTTTTAAATTCTTTTTACAAGACAACCTTGGCTATTTGGATGCCTTTCAGATTCTGTATGAATTTTAGAATAATTTTTTCTATATCTTCAAAAATGTCATTGTTAGGAATTTCACTGAATTTATAGACTACATTGGGAAGTATTGACATCTTTTTTATTATGCTTTTATTGGTGCATTATAGTCTCACATTATAATGTAAATTGTTTTTTATTCTTAAATTTGAAACAGGGTCTCACTAAGTTGTGGAGGGCCTCACTAAATAGCTGAGGCAGGCAATGAACCTGCGATCCTCCTGTCTCAGTCTCCCAAGTACTGGGATTACAAGTGTGCACCAACATGCTTGACTTCCTTTTATTTATTTATTTTTTAAAATAATGTGTTTTTATTGTTGCATTATAGTCTAACATCATAATGTAAATCATGCTGACAGTGACATACATGCACACAGCACTTGGTGGCCCCCCCCATTTCCCCCCTTCCAATACAGAATACTGAGATTGATGTTGGTATATTCACATATTTACAAATAGTCGATGGTAGTATTTACGTTGTTGAACCTCAGTCTTTCCACTCCCTTTCCCTTAGACCACCTCCTTGGCTTGACTGAGGTTTCTCCTTCATTCTCTGGAGTCCCTCTGGTATCCCAGTTACTCCCTAGCTTACACATATTAGAGAAAATATATGACCGTTTACTTTTTGTGACTGGCTAATCTCACTTAACATAATGTTCTCCAGGTCCTACCACGTTTTTTGCAAATGATATAATTTTTTCTTCTTTATTGCCAAGTAGAATTTCATTGGATGTATTTCCTATAATTTTGTAATCCATTTATCTGTTGATGGACATCTAGGTTGGCTCCATAATTTGGCTATTGTGAATTGTGCTGCTATGAACATGGGTATGCGTATATTACTGTTCTTTGATTTTAGCCCCTTTGGAAAGATACACAGGAGTGGTAGAGCTGAACCATATGGTAGAGATCCATTCCCAGATTCTTGAGGAATCTCCACACTGATCTCCATAGCGGCTGAACTAATTTGCAATCCCACCAACAGCATAGAAGAGTTCCTATTTCCCCACATCCTTGCCAACATTTATTGTTATTTGACTTCTTGATGACTGCCATTCTGATTGGGGTTAGATAGAATCTCAGTGTAGTTTTGATTTACATCTCCCTGATTGCTAATGAAGTTGAACATTTTTTCATGTATTTATTTGGCCATTTATATCTCTTCTTCTGTGAAGTGTCTATTCAATTCAATTGCTCATTTCTTGATTTTTTTTTTTAGTGTAGAGTCTTTTAAGTTATTTGTATATTCTAGATGTTAGTCCTATATCAGAGGGATAGCTGGTGAAGATCTTCCATTCTGTATGTTTTCTCTTTAGACTCTTGGTGGTTTCCTTTGATGTGCAGAAACTTTTTAGTTTAATGCCATCCCACTTATTAATTCTTGATTTAATTCCCTGAGCTTCGGGGATCTTGTTGAGGAAGTTTCTGTGGCTATCTGTTGGAGTGTTGGACCTATGCCTTCCTCTAGTTGCTCCACAGTCTCTGGTGTAACTTCCAGGTCTTTGATCTATCTTCAGCTGACACCCATGAAGAGTGAGAGGTAAGAATTTAGTTCCATTTTTCTACAAATGGATAACCAGTTTTCCCAACACCATTTGTTGAATATGCCATTTTCTTCAATGTATGTGTCTGGCACCTTTGTTGAAAATCAATTGTATAAGTGTGTGGATTTGTTTCTGTATCTTCTATTCGGTTCCATTGGTCTATGTGTCTGTTTCTGTGCTAGTACCATGCTGTTTTTATTACTATAGCTTGGTACTATAATTTGCCCCCCTCTTTCTCAAGTTCAGTTTAGTGATTGACTTTGATATGTTCTCAAAGGTACATCATGCACATTAGGGTGTCCCCTCCCCCCTACCTTCTGTTAAGTCAAATTCTTTGCTCACCTAAGGTTTCTTCTTCTTAATCCGGAGTTCCTCTTATGTACCATTTTCTCCCTAGCTTACACATATTAGGGAGAGCATACGATTTTTTACTTTTTGTGACTGACTAATATCACTTAACATATTGTTTTCCAGTTGGTTAATTACTAAGTATTTTATTCTGTTTTCTTAATTTTATTTTTTAGGAGGGTGCTGGGGACATTCTACCAGGGACATTCTACATCTAAGCTATACTCCCAGCCCTATTTTTTATTCTTTTTATTTTGAAACAGAGTCTCACTAAGTTGTGGAGGACTTCACTAAGAAGCTGAGGCTGGCTGCGAACCTGTGACCCTCCTGTCTCAGTCTCCCAAATGCGGGGATTACAAAAGTGTGTTACCATGCCCAGCTGAACACTGAAATTTAAATGCTGCACTGAAACCAAGTGACAACAGCCATATAGCTAAAATTTCGTATATGGTATAAACAGCCTACAGTTTCAGGTCTGTTTGATATTGATATATTTGCTGCTTTGATTGATTAACATAGACAGTCACCTCAGGGAGATCAAATCATTCTTGACTAAAATTTGGTAGACTCTCCAAACTGAATAGTAAAAGTTTAATATTTAATGAGAATGTAGAAATGAAAACTCTGACACAAACATTGCTAATAACTCCTAGGGGAGAGGGTATGTCACAGGCCAAGATTTTAACCTGTTAATTTCCAAATAAAGGTAGAGCTTCTATTGTGGAGAAAACGGCGTTAAATAATGTTCATACATTCATCTACTCATCTGAGAACTACTTTTGAGTACCCATTACATGATAGCCACTGTGTGAAATCCTAAATATAATAAGTGAACAAAAAGGACAAGCTCTCTGTCTTTATGGATATTTTTACAGCTGTACTTACAAAATAACTTTCTCATTATAATTTATCTCCTTATGTAGCTAGCCTACAAAGAGAACATTTGATTGAATGACCAAAAGGCAATTTCTTGTTTAAATTTCCTGGTTCATTTTGTGCTGTGACAAAATATCTGAGACTGGCTAATTAATAATGAACAGAAATTTATTTATCATTTTTTCAAGAATGTGCAGTACAAGATTGAGAGGTCAGTGTCTGGTGAGGGCCATCTTGTTGTGCCCTCCCACAGCAGAAGGTAGAAAGATAAGCCTACTCTTACAGTAAGGAACCCACTCTACCACCACAGGGATAATGCCATTAACCCATCCATGAGGGCAGAGCCCTCACAACCTAATCACCTCTTCATGTATTATCCTTATTATAAATCAATGAAGTCCCCTTTTGATTTATGTATATCAGTCTTTCATAAACTTGTGTGAATAATTACCCAAGTCTACTTTGGAACACTGAGTAAATCCTCGATCTGGACAGAATCAAGTTTAGACCCAGGTCGGCCATAACCTTACCAGAAAAGGACATTATGTGAGTCGCTTTAATGTCTAACCATTTTACCTCCCTTAGTGACAGCCTGGACTCTCTAGGCACTGTGATTTTTAGCTTTTACACCGTGAAAGCAACAAACTATGTACAAATTTAACAAAATACAGAAACATGCTTAGGTCAAAATTTTAAAGTCACTGCTAGGATACACTCCACATTAGAATAAAATGTTTTATACAGTGACATAGATGTTAATTCTCTTTTTTTCCTTGACTAACTCTAAACCTTCTACTGCAGAAAGACATATGCATCAAGACCCGAGTTTAAAATATTTCTATATTTCTCAGTTGAATATATAGAAGTATATTAGAAATAAAACAATGTATTTGAAAACTCACTAACAATAGGATTACTCCAACTACAAATAGAGTGAGTTTGCTCTTATAGTGATATAGGACTTTATTGTGGTCACTGTTACTCACTTAATGAAGACTTCCTCCATAGTAGTGATTGAAACTCCAAAGTTGGCAATGCCTAGCTCTTTCTGATTACTTTGCAACTCATCAAACAGAGCTTCAAACCTGAAAAGAGAGAAGGAAAAGAGAGCTAGTATTAGTATAGGTAAATTTTATTTTCTTTGTTTCTTAAATTTTTTCTAGTAAACAGATCTTAAAAAAAGTACTCACATTAATCCTATTTAATACTATCTAATATTCCCAATCATCTTCTTCTTTATAATTTTCTTAAAACATTTTTATTGTGATAGAATATATAACATCAAGTTTATTATTTTAAATCATATTAAGTGTACAATTCCAAGAGCCAGTAAGTATATTCACAATGTTGTACAACTATCACCACTACTATCTATTTTTAGAACTTCTTTATCATCTCAAACTGAAACTCCATACACATTAAAAAATAAATTCCCATTCCTCCATCCCTCCTAACCTTACTTCTGTCTGTTTCTATGTATTTGCCTATTTGATGCACACAGAATACATTATACTTTTGTGTCTGGCTTATTTCACTTAGCATATTTTTTCTAGTTTTTTCCATGTTGTAGCAAGAATCAGTATTTCATTCATTTTTAAGGTTGAATAATATTTCTTATATGGATACACCACATGCTGTTTATACATTCCTCTGCCAGTGGACATGTGAGTTGTTTCCTCCTTTTGGGTATTGTGAATAATGCTGTCATGCACAATGGTGTACAACTATCTGTGCAAGTCCCTGTTGTCAGTTCTTTTTTGCATATAACTAGAAGTGGAACTGTAGTTCTGTGTCTAAGTTTTTAAGGAGTTGCCATACTACTTTTCCACAGCAATTGCATCATTTTACATTCTCACTAGCAATGCACAAAGATTTCAGTTTCTCCATATCCTCACCAGAATGTGCTAGGTTTTGTATGTTTTGATTTGCATTTCCTTAATGACTTGTGATGTTGAACATCTTTCCATGTGCTTACTGGCCATCTGCATATCTTCTCTAGAGAAATTTCTACTCAAATCCTTTGACCAATTTTGAATTTTTTTTTTGTTAGATGAATTTTACATAGTTTTGTGTTATAAAAATTTCCAGATATCAGTAGAAAAAATATTTGGTAGATTATTCTTCAGTGTAATGCTTATCATGAAACAAATGGAAAGAGAGATTTACCTTAGCATATTTATTCCTGCTGTAAGTTGATATTTGATAAAAATCATTTTGTTCTAATAAAATCAGGTTTATTTTCTATATGTGTTAAGGACTATGACTATTTGGCAAGAATTATTTTATTTACATATGGTTCCTAGATCAAATGCAAAAGATTTATCAAATTATAAGAGGGAGTTGTAATGGGGATAATGAAGTAGAAACTGGATACTGAATGAAAAAGATTTAATGATATAGAAAATTATATAGAAGTTTTGCTGATTATGCTGTAGTTACATCAAATATTCTAAACAACAACTTTATCAAGAAGAATTAATACTGTTGTAGGGTAAAAAATTTTTCTTCTGCAGAAATCAACTTCTTAAACACATCTCCCACTCTCAATGACTACTGATTGCCTTTCCAGATGGTGATCTCAAGTCAAATTATACTACTTCTAGGTATCTTTCCAAAAGAATTATAGTCAGAATACTATAGTGATACACGCATATTCATGTTTATAGAAGCGTAATTCACAAAAACCAAATTATGGAACCAACCTCGGTGTCAATCAACAAATAAATAGATAACAAAAATGTGGCATATATATACACAATGGAATTTTATTCAGCCTTAAAGAAAAACAAAATTATCTCATTTGTAGGAAAATGGGTGAAACTAGAAGATATTATGCTAAGTGAGATTAGCCAGTCTCAGAAAGTGAAGGGTAGTATGTTTTCTCTCATATGTAAAAGTTACAGAGAAACTGGGAAACAAATGAGACTTCAGATAAACTAGGAGAGATACTGGAGTAGAGGAAGGGGTTTGGGGGAGAGGAGTGGGGAAGGGAAGAGGAAGGCTTGAGGATAAAAAGTTCAAATACGGCTAAGCACATATATGAAGGTATCATTACCAACCACAACATACACGGGGAGGGGAGAAAGCAGAGTGAGATCCGGAGGGAAACACACCAGTGCTGTGTGCATGAATGGTCCCATCGCTGCAAACCTCATTATGATGCACAATTACAACGCATCCATACAAGATATTTAAAAATCTTCATTTCTAAATTTCCTCCATATTATAGGCTCAATACCACTTCCATCTAACCTTACCTTACCTTGCTTTATTGTTTCTAATCTTACACCTAAGTTCAATCTCACCCTTCTTCCTATGACAATTCTTCAAATATTTTAAGGCCATTTTCTTGTTCCTACTGAATTTCCCCCATAGTACCTGTTTTTCACCTCTATTTAAGGCCTCATATATTATGTTAAAGATTATTACATAACAACAATGAGGTTGCTTTTGTAATGCCATTGACTGATTTTGGTTTCAGGCTAATACTGTCCTTATAAAACAATTGGGAAAAGGTTCCTTTCTCTAGATTTTTTTTTTAAATAGGAAAAAGTTGTGGCATTTTTTCCTTAAATGGAATTTTCTCTGTGGTAAGATATTTTTTGAAACAGGGTCTAGCCACATGGCCAAGCTGGTCTAATCTTCCTAAGCTCAAGCAATCTTCCCACCTCAGCCTGGAACTACAAGTGCATGCCACTGTGTGTGGCTTATAGGAAGATTAAAAAAAATTTTGGAACTTAAAGTTTGATTTATTTTTAATTGACATGTAATAATTGAACATATTTACAGGTTTCAGATGATGTTTTCAATTATTTAGAAATTCAATTTCTTTAATAAATAAAGAACTTCCAAGTTGAGTATTTCTTCTTGAGTCAGTTTTGGTAATTTGTGTCTTTTCTCTTTTTCTTCCTGATTAGTCTGACTTAAGTTTCATTTGAATGTATTAATCTTCTCAAAGAATCAGCTTAGAACCAACCTCATTTTTAAAAAATATTAAATTCATATGGCTGTGGTGACATGCTTGTAATCCCAGTACTTGGGAGGCTGAGACCAGAGGATCATACATTTAAGGTCAGCGTCAGAAACTTAGTGAGACCCTGTTTCAAAATAAAAAAAAGTTAAATAGGGCTGTGGATGTAGCTCAGAGGTAGAATGTCTCTGGGCTCAAACTCCAGTACTGAAATAAATAAATAAATAAATAAATAAATAAATAAATAAATAAATAAATAAATAAATAAAACAAATAGGGGTGGAAGTGTAGCTCAGAGGTAGACTGTTCCTGAGTTCAATCTCCAGTACAAAAACCAAAACAATCACAAAAATAACAAGCCTTAAGTTCATTTTTGTTAGCCACAATCTATGGATGAGAATATAGGGCTATGTTATTTTTAAGTCTCTTCCTCATTGCTTTCTCATGTATATACATGCATGTAAAGCACTGACAATTGTCCTGAAACAAAGTAAATTTGCAATTAATCTTCGCTATCAAAGTCTTGGAAATGACTAAGAAATTCTTGTCATTTTATTCTTTTCCTACCATAATTCTATGATTTAAGTTGGTTATGGCCATTTTATTCTGGTTATATTTTTTCCCTTTCTTTTTCAGTGGTTAGCTTAAAAATATACTTGTGTATGAAAGCCACTTTGCATCTATAGGGTATCTAGGTAGTAATAATTTCAGGTAAGAACACAAAATTGTACACTCCCAGAAGATCAATGATGAACACTCTTAGTTTCCATTTCTCTTAGCTGGGTTGGTAATCCAAAGTAGAATTATGGTTGTCTTTCCCTTCTATAATTAATTTGGTAATTGCTGTGGTTAAACTACCCTATCTGGTACATCTGTGTTATATCTGCTTTCATAGTTGCCATTCAAACTACTTTTTACTTTCGTCATCTTAATATTTCCCTAGATACTACTCATCATGCAGAAAATTTGTATACTGGAAACATCCTGCCATTAGTTATCCCTTATTAATATCAGGAAGGTATAGCTACTAGATTGAAAACCTCTCCCCTCAAAGACAAAAAGAAAGAAAAATATCAAGTAAGTCTTGAATCAGTTTCAGTTTATTTCTGTTCACTGAGAGAAATCCCGAGCTGTGAGCTTCCTAACACCACCTAGCAAATGGCAGCTATACTAGAGACTTGTTTGTCAGAAAAACACTATTCAGTAAGCTTGCCAAACCTGGAAAATTAAAAATGATTTCTCAAAAACCATCCATGTAGAACTATCTGGATCCATACCTTTGTGTGTACCTTTTGGGTAGGATATATGATAATTCACCTCCAATATCATTCTCCAATTTGGCACCTGGAACATGAGACTGAATCATTGCCGAGACCTTTTCAACATCACAACTTGGCTCCCTCTCCATGACTATGTGATATCCAACACCTGAGATAAACCATTTACATGATCAAATGGTGAGGTTCTGTAGTTTTTAATACTCTTGTATGACCAAATTTCACTCAGGTTCAGGTTATCTATCTCTACAAGGAAGAAGACATGGTATGTCACAAGACATTTGGTAATGACTGTAAAGATGCTCACATGGAAAGCTTCCACATTCTATTCTAAGCAATAGGATATTGAATAAATAATAGCTTCCTCTATAAAGTCAATGATATTTTTAGTGAACCATAATGACTTAGTTTTGTAAACAGATACAATTGCTATATAAAGAAAGGTCTCTGTTATCTGGCTACTTTAATTTGTGTGTGTGTGTGTGTGTGTGTGTGTGTGTGTGTGTGTGTGTGTGAAGAGAAACAGAGAAAGAGACAGAGAGACAGAAAGAAAGAGATAGAGATAGATGAGAGAGAGATACGAGAGAGAGAGATACGAGAGAGAGAGAGATACGAGAGAGAGAGAGAGAGAGAGAGAGAGAGAGAGAGAGAGAGAGAGAGATAGATAGGTAGATACTGGGGATTGAGCCCAGAGACATTCTGCCTCTGAGCTATACCCTTAGCCCTTTTAAAGTTTTTGTTTTGAAACAGGGTCTCACTAGATTGCTAAGAATCTAACTACATTGCTGAGGCTGTCCTTGAACCAGTGATCTTCCTGTGTCAGCTTCCTAAGTACTCGGATTACAGGCATGCTCCATGCCTGACTGGCTACTTATTTTTGAAACTGAAATATTAAAGAGTTATTATTTTTAATAATATGCATTTGCATTCCAAATGGTCACCGTGTTTGTATTTATGTTTTCTATTAAGATTTCAAAGAAAGTGAATAATAGGTTTTAAGCATGGATCTCCTAGCTGATAATCTGGTTTACTTACTTGGCATATATTAGGGCAGATATTAACATTTAGTTTTACAAAAGAGGTATCTGACATCAGAGAATGAGGTGATGTTTTATTTACTAGCCATGGGAACCAAAACAACTTTGGTTTACTTAAAAAATAATGTATAAATTATTTTTCACCTCTCTGGAATTACAACACAATATGCTTCTCAACTGCCTTTTCCCCTTAAGGCTCCAATCAAAAGAAAATGCCTCCTTTTCCATGGAGGTGAGGTAGCTACAGGGAGACCTGAATGTTGCTACAAACACCATGCCATCAAAGAAGCAAATGCAAATCTTAGGTTTCTGGTTAAAATGTAAGAAATCCAGTTTAAATAGATTTCAAATTTAGCACCTATCAGAAGGGACCTGAATATCCCAAAGTATGATACCATTTTAAATATGTAGCTATATACCATTTTACCAATAATTAGTAAGATTAGTGAAAACTGTTTGAAATTATTATAAATGATTCTTTTTTAAGTGGTAGTGAGGATTGAACCCAGGAGTATTCTACCTCTGAGCTA
>PVLC010029467.1:0-20205 GCA_004027655.1 Graphiurus murinus
GGCAGATGCTGGGGGTGAGTGGGCTGCTTAGACCCCTCTTAGACTCACCCCCAGCATCTGTCAGGAGCTGGAAGAGACGTCCTCAGGAAACACTCAGCAAAGCGGCAGACCTCGCTTCCTGAAAACTCCCCCAGTTGCACCTCAGATACTCTTTCTGGAGGACTGGAAAGAACAGTGTTCACCAGAAACGTCTTGGCAGTGGCGTAGTCTCTTCTTCCACCTCCTGTAAGTGTTTCCCCTTGGTCTCAGGACATGCTGGCAGCTTTCTTCTGCAGCTCTTGGTTTCTTAAACATAATGGATGAAAGATCAAATCTGTCCCACGCAGCTAATCCTTGCTACCTTAATATTTGTTAAGCTTTTTGATTTACCGAGGAGTTAAAGTCACATCAGGTCACAAAACTGCACATTAGATCTGCTTCGTGAAACACCCCGAGTGAACAGTTTAACTCATTTATTTCACCATCTTTAAACCAATGTAGCTGAAGAATCGCACCACCCCTTTATAAATCTTTCCATTTATCTCTGACTCAGGTTTATGGGGAGGGCGCAGGCCTACTTTTACGCACGGCCATAGAAACTGACATGCACTGCTCATAACAGTGAGCGGCCTCAGCTCACAGGTGTTAAATCAGCCAGAGAGAAATTTCATCTGGAGGCCAAAGGAATGTGTTTTGCAGGTAGGCCTTTCCTTCAGCATTTAAGAATCACCAGTACCTCACTCTCCTCTCTCTTCTGTCGCCTTTTGTGTTCTTGCCCTGTTTGCCTCTTTCTCTCCACCAGGTCCAAATAATTGGAAGGAAATTTAACCAGCAGAGGATCTACAGAGAATCATTATTCATAGCCATGAGAGAGACGGTTTAGACTTAAGTGAAAGAGAGGGTTTAGGATTTATGTAAGCTAAGTCAGGAAGAATTTAGCCCCCCCCCCCCAATTGAACTCCCTTCCTTATTCCTTGTCAGAAAAGGCTATTTCCAAAGAGGAGCACAATTAGTCTGGGCATCTCTGACAGTCCCATAGGGAATGTGGTGACACCTTGCCACTGAGGTAAGGGCCCAGTGTCGTGCTGAGCTTGGTTAAGGACCTTCTTTGGTTGCCTGACCTGTTGCTCCTAATCTGATCTAATGTAGGAAAAAGAGACTAGGTATGATTATATATATATAATATATATGTATATATATAATATATATATAATGAGATTAAACTCAGGGGCATTCTACCTCTAAGCTATACCCTTGGTCCTCTTTTTATATTTTACTTTGAAAAAGGATCTCATTAAATTTCTTCACTAAGTTGTTGAGGCTGGCCTCAAACCTTAAATCCTCCTGTCTCAGCCTCCCAAGGGCTGGGATTACAGTCATGCACCAGCATACCCAGCTTATATTTCTTTTTTCCTCCTTTTATTTATTTATTTATTTTTAACTTTTATTGGTGCACTATAGTCTCACCTCATAATGTACTTGATAGTAATGGGAACATACATGCACACAGCACTTGGTGGGCTTTCCCCCGCTCCCTCTCCACTCCCCCTGTTTTCCATGCATGATATTGAGATTGGCATTGGTGTTCTCGCATATGGACACAATGTCAGTGGAAGTGTTTCCTTCATTAATTTCACTCTCCCCACCCTCTGCCCCTAGGCTACCTCCCTCGATCCACTGGGGTTTCTTTCATTATCTAAAGTCCCTCTCATATTTTTATTTTTAAGGTATTTAAGTTTTATTTGTGGCCTAACATATATAATCAACTTTTTAAAAATGTTCCAAGGGTATTTGAAAAGTATAAGTATTCTGTTTCTACGGCAAAGTTCAAAATCTATTCATTAAATCTGGCTTGCAATGGTGGTCTTCAGATCTGGCCTGCCTTATTTAATTTTTATCTGTTTTATCTATTGATTGTTTTAAAATGCAACTTAAGAGCTCCCACTATTATGGCTATATTCTCAGTATTTCCTTATGCTTCTAATAAATTTTACTTTATAAAATTTCTCTGAGTTTTTAGAAGTTTAAATGTTTATGATGGTTATATCATTTTTTTGTGAATTATACCTCTTAACACTGTAAAATGTCCTTTATTTTTCTTAACCTACAGCTTCTGATATATTTTTTTCTGATCATTTTTCTTTAAAATGTCTTATTTGAAAATTAAACTAAATAATAATTAAAAATCTACAAAGGATAATATAACAAAACCCATATATGCACCACCCAATATGCTAACATTTTTCATTTGTAATTCAGATGTTAAGAATTTGAGATATTTTACTTCTAGAGCAGTTTCAGTTTCACAGAAAAATTGAGTGGAAAGTACAGAGACTCCCCATATATCCTCTCCCTCTACACATGTAGTTTCCCTGTCATTAACATTCCACACCGCGGAGTGCATTTGTTACAATCAGTGGACTAACTTTGACATTATTATCAATTAAAGTCCATAATTTCCATTAGGATTCACTCTTGGTTCTGTAGATTCTACGGATTTGTACCAACATGTAATGACATAAATCCACCATTACAGTATCATACAGAGTAGTTTCACTGCCCCAAAGATCCCCTGTGTTCTGCCTATTCATCCCTCTCCTACCTCTGAATCCTGGCAACCACTGATCTTTTTACTGTCTCCAGAGTTTTTGCTTTTCCAGAATGTAATAGAGTTGGAATCATACAGTACACAATTTTTTTCATATTGGCATCTTTTATTTAGTAATACTATTTGTTTTGTTTCATCCCTTTTCATGACTTCATAGCTCATTTCTTTTTAGTACTGAATAATATTCCATTGTCTGGATGTACCACAGTTTATTCATTCACCTACTGAAGGGCATCTTGGATGCTTCCAAGTTTAGGTAATTATAAGTAAGTCACTATAAATATCTGCATGCAAGTTTCTGTGTGGATATAGGTTTTCACCTTATTTGGGTAAATACCAAGGAGCACACTTACTATATTTTATGATAAGCATATGTTTAGTTTTGTAAGAAACTGTCAGCTGTCTTCCAAAGCAGCTGTACCATTTTGAATTCCCACCAGCAGTGAAAGAGAGTTGCTGTTTCTCCACATCCTTGCCAGTATCTGGTGTTCTCAGGGTTTTGTATTTTTGCTATTTTAATATGTGTGCAGTAGTATCTCATTTTACTTTTCATTTCCCTGATGAGGCAGTATGGAACATCTTATATGCCTATTCACCATCTGTTTATTTTCTTTGATGAGGTGTTCAGATCTTTTGCCCATTTTAAAAATAGGGCTATTTGTTTACTTATTGTTAAGTTTCAAGCATTCTTTGTATATTTATGAATACCAAGTGTATTCATAAATAATGTGTAGCAATATTTGTGCATTGAAAAATGACTTAAAAGTTCCCACACTATACATTACATTTCTTTTTTTTTTTTTTTCATACTGGGGATTGAACTCAGGGGCTTTCTACCTCTGAGCTACACCCCCAGTCCTATTTTTTATTCTTTTTGTTTTTGAAACAGGGTCTCACTAAGTTGTGGGGGGCCTCACTAGGTAGCTGAGGCTGGCCACGAACCCAAATTCTCCGGTCTCAGCCTCCCAGATGCTGGGATTACAAGTGTGCACCACCATACCCAGCTTATACATTACATTTCAAACCTTTTTTCTCAATTCATGTTTAAAAAAAATCTATCCATGTTAATACACATGAATTTACTTATTTATTTTAACTAATGTGGAGTATTCTGACATATAAATATATCACAATTTGATGTCCACCTCCTATGTTGGACGTTTAAATTATTTCTTTCTTTTTCTTATGAACAAATGTCTCATATGTTTATGTGAGATTTTCTAGCATATAAAACTAGAGGTGGAATTTCTGAGTTATAGGGTGTGCAAGTTTTTTTTTCTATAATAGATATTGACAAATTTCTTTTTCAATATGGTTGTGATAATTTTTATTAATCATGTGTGAGGTTTTTACATTTTTGATATTCTTACCAGTAATTGTTGTAGTCAGACTTCTCGATTTTTTGCCCATCTGAAGAATGAAAATCAGATTTTCATTGTGCTTTTGTTTGTTTTTTATTGTTTTTTTAAACTGTACCTCCCTGATTACTTATGAGGAAGAACACTTTTCATATTTATTGCCCATTCTCTCATTTGTTAATTGCCTGTTCATACCTTTTGCTCATGTACTGTTGCATTATTTCTATTGATTCATAGAAATTATTCATGTATTCTGAATATGGGTTTTTTGCTGTCAGAGAAAACTAAAAATATTGAAACACCAGTACAGCAAGAGTAGTTGCTAAGCAAAATAGATGCCATATCCAATTAAAGCAAACTGCATTTAAAAACATTTTTATTTTGATATTATAGAAATTTACTTCTTTATGTTTAGGCATTTAACTGGTCTTATATATATGATGTGAAGCATGATCTTTTTTTTTTTAATAAAGAAAGGCTATTGTTCCAATCTCACCTAATGAATAGTTCATTATTTCTCTACTACTTTCTATGCCTCCTCTGTTTTATATAAAGCTGTCCTATATAGTAGGTTTGTTTTTGGCATTTCTAATTTATTCCATTGATTTCTTGTGTATCTCTCTGCCAATATCATATTGCCTTTTACTGTTAAATAAGGAATTTGATCTTTCATAGAGTAACTCTTTCTTCTTGTTCTTCCTTTTCTTAAGTATCTTGGGTATTTGTGTTCATCTACTATTCTACATACATTTTAGAATAGTGTTAAAATTTTGAGGAAATATTCTGTTGGGATTTTTTAAATTGAAATTATATTGAATTTACAGAATAATTTAGGGAAGAACGTTGTATACTATTGAGTGCTCCTATCCATAATCATGATCCATCTTACCATTTACTGAGGATTTCTTTTTATGTTCTTTAATAATATTTTATGCATTTCCCCATAACTTTTTACACATAATTTCTTAGAGTCACTTTGATACCTTGTATTTTTGTGGCTACTCTGAATTTTATCTTGTTTCCTATTACATTTTCCAATGGGTTATCACCTATATTTAAATGCTATTGATTTTTGTGTGCCTATCAAATGCTTAGAAATCTTGGTGCATTTCTTATCAGTCCTAACAGTTTATCTGTAAGTCATGACAATTTTGTTTCATTCTCATTCTCTTGCTTTGGCTAAAACTTGATATCAGAATAAGAACTCTTATAAGTGAGGAGTAGAAGGGGAATTTCCTTGATCCAAAAGAGGGTAGAGGCCAAAAATTATAACACATATACATAACATATGCATGATAAAACTTCATAATAAAATTTTAGATGCTTTCCAATTGTGATTAGGAGAAAAGATCTGCCACTCTATCTCCTGCTACCCAAGATAACTATTAGCTTTTCTGTGCAGATATGGTTAATCATTTTAAGGAAAATACTTTCTATTTCTAGCTAACTAACAGTCTTTAGTAATATAGTGTTTAATGTTATTAAGTTGATATTTTGTATGTGTTAAGATAATTATATATTTTTCTCCTTCAAACTGTTAATACAGGTATTACATTAGAAGGGCCTGATGCTAAACCATCTTTGCATTTCTGGAATAAATCCTTGTTTGACAATAACATATTTTTGTATACTACTGGATTTAACAACTGGGTAAATTTTGGTTGATTTCTTTACTTTCCTCTTTTTTTCTTTTTCTTTTTTTTTTTTTTTTTTTGGTACTGGAAGTTGAACCCAGAGGTACTCTACCTCTGAACTACCCCATCCCTTTTTATATTGAAATAGAGTCTCATTAAATTGCTGAGACTGGCCTTGAACCTACAATCCTCCTACCTCAGCTTCCCAAGTACTGGGATTATAGGTATGAGCCACCATCCCTAACTCCTTTCCTCATTTTTGATACAGGTATCTATTTTTATTTTTTGTTCTTTCATTTTCTATTTGCATTATCAAGCCCATGTTAGTCTCGTATAACAATGAATAGAAAGGTCTTGCTCTTATTTTATTTTTCTTTATAAACAAATTATATAAAATTTTCTGTCCCTGATGGTTTGGTAAAACTGGTTTACATGATGTCATTTCTTCAAAAAGAAACCATTCTCTAGAATGCAGTAACTTATAAATGCTCTGTGAAAAGAAAAGCAAATGTAGATGGAAACAAGTTTCTTTGAATTGTAATGAGATATTTACATTGAGCTTTCAGTTGATGCAACAATGTAAAGTAGACACTGTATGCCAAAAGGAAATGTCATTCTCAAAACCAAGTTTTAAAGATTGTGGACCAGGACCAGTTTCATGGGTCTTGGGCTCTTTCCTCAGGAATCACGACTGTAATGACTACTTGATATAAGGTTCTTCATTCAGTATGCCGGTATTCCGGGTATAGACCTTTTAAACAGAACAATAGCTGATTTTTGTTGTTGCTAATTTTTAAAATTCAGTCTGGATTTTAAATTCAGTCTGAGGCCTCGGTCTCTTAATAGTGTCATTTAATCCATTTAAATCTGCTATGATTGCATACAAATTGTGGATTATGTCTTCCATTAAATTTTTTCCTGTTTACCATTTATTTTTCTGCATACATGGGCCTTTGGGGGCATTTAAAATCCAAACCACAGCAGTGTTCTCTCCTTATCCTTTTCAGCAATAACCTCCATCCAAAGGATTGGTCCTCAGCTTGGTGCTACTGAGAGAAGGTAGATCCTTTAAGAGGTTACGCCCAATGGGAGGTGTTAAGTCACGGGGGAGGGGGGCATGCTTATTCATTTATTTTCGTAATGCTGGGGATTAAACGCAGGAACACTCTACCACTAAGCTACGTACCCAACCTTTTAATTTTTTTTTTTTTTAATTTTGAAACAGTGTCTTATTAAATTGTGTGCTGGCCTCACACTTCAGATCTTCCTGTCTCAGCCTCACAAGTACTGGTATTACAGGTATGTGCCACCAGTGTGGGGGAGGGGCATATTCTTGAACGGGAGTGTGGGACACTGATCTCTTCCTCTCTTTCTCTTTTACTTTCCAGCCACCATGAGGTGAATAGGCTTCCTCTGCCATGTGTTCCCAACACAATATTCTTCCTTGTCACAGGCCCAAAAGCAATGGGGCTAAGTGACCACGGATAAGAAACTCTAAAACTATGAGCCAAAATAAACCTTTCCTCTTTCTGAGTCAGCTGCATCACGTATTTTGTTATTGTAACAGGAAGATGACTAACATAGACACTGACAGTGTCTGTTATACCCAGCTAGATGGTAAGCTTCAAGAAGGCAAGAACCCCATACCCATCATTTTCTCTCCACTGCATCAGCATTATATAGTGTATCAGCTATCACCTAGCACATACCCTTGCTCAGTAAGTATCTGTTGAAATCATGCAGGTTACTGATGATTGCACCATGAAGGAACTCACAGTGCTGTGAGGATGACAGGATTGCATACCACTAACTACACGACAATCAGGTAAATGCTATCATGTAGATATTTGTGGGGTGCCAGCAGAGTCTAGGGTAGCAAGTGCCAACTCTGCAGAGAGGTGGGGAAGAGGTGTAGGGAAGTTTCACACAAGAGTAGATGTCTGAGCTAAAGCTTGAAGAAGGATAGCTAGGATTTTATGGGTCAGGTAATGTAGGAAGCAGTGCCTGTCACTCATAGGAAGAGAATGTGGGTGCTTTGGACCCCCTTGCCGTCACCCAGGCTTACCCTACTCTAGAAGTGCTGTGTGGTCTGAGGTCTTGTGATGTCCCAGCACTGCATCTTGTCCATGAAGCCACCCCAGCTTGGCAGTCTAAGCACGCACCAGTTCACTCTCCCTCCTTCCCAACAAACACACACACAGCACGGTGGCTTCAAGTCTTTGTGGCAAAGATAATCTTTTCTTGATCTTTGAAAAGGCAGGTACGATACATATACACACATAACAAATATTTTCCTTATGTATTTACTGTTTGTAGGAAGTCTAACCCTAATCCAGCATTTATTAAAACAGGAAAGGATTTGTTAAATTAGTTTAAGTTTATCAAACATGTACAGATCTTTACATAAATTAATTTGCTTGTTAAATATTTGTAAAATTTATTAAGACTTTGGAGGAACTTAAATATCTGAGTGGCCCAGCTTAATTCAGCTTAATTTTTTTTTAACCTGAAGGACTGATGAGGGTCTGAAGTCCAGACATGGGATTCCAGATGGTCAGGTGTGAGAGGTGGTGGGCAGGTGTCACCATCTGGGACATGACAGGTTGTCAGCGAAAAGGATGTCTAAGTATTTTGAGTGAACCTCTCTGTTCACAAGGCCTAAGAGATACTGATGGTGCTGGTGGGGAATAGCAGAATCTACCCACTGTGTGATGATATCATAAGGACGATGTCAGGGTAGAGCTGAGCCCACGGGCTTCTTCCCTCCTGCTTATTAATTAACAAGTTATAGAACCCCTGCCATATATTCAGCATGAACCTCCTGGGCTGGGAATACAAGATGACCAAGTTACTGGCCTAGCCTTCAAAGGTGACCTTGAAATTAGATAACTACAAAGGACTGTTAGAAGCATTGCATTAAGGTCTATGAGAACATCTAGCTAAGTAGCATTTCTCCTTCTAGTTACTGCCTGTCAATCAGTCAGCCCTGGCACTCCCACCACCTGAACAGCATTTGGGCCCATCTACTTTTCTCCGCTGCCAGTGCTCCCACCCTGGTCTAAGCCAACGTTGCCTCTCCTAGGAATAACTCTAAGAAGCTGTCTTTGTTTTCCTCTAGTCCATTCCCAGGTTACAGGTTACAGGTAAAAGATGTAACCTCTCTGGACCTCCAGTTTCCTCAGTAAGATGGTGTTGATGAAAGTATTTAAGGATCTCTAAAGGTATCTTGGTCAATGTTCTCACTACTATAATCCAACAGACCTGACCATTCAACTTAGAGGAAGGAAGATTTACTTGCTTGCAGTTTTTTTCTTTTTTTTTTTTTTAAATTCTGAGTTCAGTCCACATGAGGCCAGGTCTGAAGCTCAGGTGTGGCGGGGGGGAGAGGGGGCCAGCACAAGGCTCCACTCTCACATCTCAGAGGCTGGAAGCAGAGAGAGCAGGGGAGTTGGAACCAGTATATAAACCTGGAGGCCACAGCCCCAGGGACCCCTCCTTAGCAACCAAACCCTTCTGCCAACATTACTACCTTGTTTCTGTGAGGGCTAGGGGGATATTCTAAATCCAAACCACTACACGATTCCATGAGATGAGGCAAGAAAAGCACCTAGAATGGTGTCCAGAACGTGGGAAGGGCATGACCTTTCTTAAGCACCTTTGTCATGTTTGCTTCATACTGTGCTCCATGTATGCTTGCTTGACTTTCTTCTGTTCCTTATGTTGCCCCCCCTCAATCTCTCTCTCTCTCTCTCTCTCTCTCTCTCTCTCACACACACACACACACACACACACACACACACACACACACACACCTCTGACAGTGCTTTTCTCTTATCTCTAACATTCACTCTCTTCTCCTTCCTATATTTACATTCTAGTAATCCTTAGGTCCTAATTTAAGAGTCACATACTCCAAATGACCCTCTTGATTTCCCTCCCTAGACCAGTTTGTCTCTTAAACACACCCATGGCCCCTTATGTCTTTCTTCCATATCACTCATCACAGTTGTGCTTACCTGAACAGTGCCTATTTTCTCAGCAGGATCCAAGCTCCTTGAGTCAGGGATGCCATGCATTGTTCACCATCACCCTCATCTTCAGCTCATCCATGGTGACTGGCAAGAACTTGGCAGGTGCTTTGCAACTGGATGACTGTAATAGCAATGCAATGTAGCTGAAATATCTGTAACATAGTGTGAAGGACTATTGCAACCTATGATGGGAGCATAGCTATCTGACTCCTTGAGGCTCAACTGCATCCAAAAAAAGCAAGAAGTGTCCTGCTTAGAGTTACTAACAGATATCTTATCCCTCTGGTAAGCATCCCAATGGCAGCAGGGGCTAGATTTGCTGGTATTGGTGGACTCTCTGCTGTATTGGCAATTTCTTCAGTCCTACAGATTCTGGCAACCTCTTAAAGGGTAAAACTTCCTGAGAAAATGAAGACCCCCAATGTCCTCTGGAGTAGATCAACTCTACTGGCTAGAACGAAAGCAGGAAATATATAATTTGTATTAAGCACTTTGCACCTGGTGGTCGGGAATCTGGGCTCTAAGAGTATTTCATTTCCTGCAGAGTTGTATCTCAATACTGTAGGTTTGTATCACTTGGAATCTCAATGTGATGTATAATTACAATGTACCAATTAAAGTATAAAAATAATAATTCTGGAATAAAGAATCCTGTTTGTCTTAACTTAATATATGGAATGGCTCTGAGTTTGACTGAGTTCTCTAATACTTCAGTTCCTTATAGCTCTCTGCCTTGCAAATTGTAAAATAAATAAATAAATCTCTAGAACAGTGCAACACCACAGTATATCCTTTGGTGATTCGTATAACTGTCCTCAAATTGAATCTGTACTAAAGAGCAGATGGATCTGTGTTCTCCCCCTTTCACCCTTAATGTGATCACACCTGTTGCATGACGTGGGCAAGAAGGTTTAGGGATTCAGAAGTTTATGTGTATAGGGATCATGAGCTCCAACCAGGGAGCTGGAGCATGCACACATCTGAGGGATTAAAAGGAAAATCTGGAAAACTTCCAAAGATGAACAGCATAGTGTGAACTATGACCCTTAATCTGGTGAGACATGGCAGAGGCAAGGACAGACCTGAGTGCAACTGCTTAAGACTGCCAGGAAGAAGGTGGATTTTAAGCAGTCTTCCAAGTATGGAGAGGTGGTATAGCAGGTGTGGAGAAGAGCCCTAGGAAAAGGCCACATGAGCTCTGGGGGAGGTGAAAAGCAGGAAAACCATGAAGGAGGTATCAGCGAGAGAGGGTCTCGTGGGGTTGACAGTGCTTAGCAACCGTACCTGCTGGGTATTTGGATGAAGTCGGAGATCTAAGAATGAAGTAAGTTTATTTTTCCCAGAGCCCTTTCAATAAACATTTATTGAACATCTCTTTGATCTTTGATTTCAGACTCAAAGCTAGATCATTAGATATCATCTTCATTTTAGAAGAGCTCACTGTCGAGTACAGGAGACACCGGAACAGAATATTACATGTGTGTGTGTGTGTGTTGCTGGGGATTGAACCCAGGGACATTCTACCTCTGAACTATACTCCAGTCCTATTTTATTTTTTATTTGGAAACAGGATTTTGCTAAGTTACTGAGAGCCTGGCTAAGTTGCTAAGGCTGGCTTTTGAACCTGTGATCCTCCTGTGTCAGCCTCCCAAGCAGTGGGATTGCAGGTGTGTGCCACCATGTCCAGCTCACAATCTGATATAGACTAGGATCAACGGGAGCAGGGACTCTGAGACGAGCTGTGAGGTGTGGCTAAGGGCTGCAGAGGCATCAGAGGCACGGAAGGGTATTTGTGGCAAAAAGGAAAGGTGCCACAGTGGCTTCGAATTCTGAATGAGCTTAATTTAATGAATCTAATATATTCAGGACACCTGGAGCTTTCAGTATTAAATGGGAATGCTTTGGACGTGCAGCTTGAGGAGGAGTCTCAGAACCAGATGGGGACACCTAGCTCCTGTTCCGTTCAGCAGGCAATGGTCTGACAGATCATAAGGAGGAAGCAGCATGGTCACTTTTATTTCCAAAACAAGAGCTCTGGACATGCTGTGAAGGATGGGGTAGAGTCAGAGCAAACTCAGGACAGGGACCACTGCTACCAAGAATGTTTTGTAATAGTCCTTGCAAGTGAGTGATGATGGGCTGGGCATGGGCCTGGGGAATGGGGCTGGAGCCGGTTCCTTCTTGGTGTGGTTTCTACTCTTTCCAGAAGGGCTCTTTCACTCCTATTAATGTCTTACTGAATGAAGAATTCAGGTCCCTTTCCTTCACTGCTTGCCCTCCTTCTTTGAAAGCAGCTTAATGCGGCCATGCATACAATGACTTCCACTCTGTGGGAGAGCAGAGATGACTGAGGAGATGACATTGTGATCCATGCACTCCACTCTTGACTTGCTGGGAAAGGAGTCTCCAAGGACAATCTTTTCTTGCTTGCCTCTTTTTTTTTTTTTTTTTGGTACTGGGGATTGCACTCAGGGGCATTCTACCTCCAAGCTACACCCCAGCCCTATTTCATTTTTATTTTTGAAACAGGGTCTCACTAGGTTGATGAGAGACTACTGAGGCTGCCCTCGAACCTGCGATCCTCCTGTATCAGCCTCCCAAGTACTGGATTACAGGCATGTGTCACCACCCTGTGCGAGGTGAGGCGGGCTTCCATTTCCTCTGTCTGGACATCCCTTCACTCACAGGCTCATTGTGTTCAGGCAGGGAACGACCATTCTTCCAGCACCCTGGGCGGCCTGCAGCACCCTGTGGTCATCAGATGAAGGGGACACACATGACCTTCGGCTCCTGGAACAAGGCCGGCACTTTGCTTCTCTGGCTCAGATGGGTGGTTCAAGATGGCTAGAGCCAGAGCGCTATAGAAGTGTAGTGAGAGAGAGAGATTTAACTACTGTCAAGGACTGCTGAAAAGTCGCTTGTTTTAAGCAGGATCTGCAAAGGAGGCAGCGAGGTTGCCACTGTCTTTCAGGTTGGGAAGGGGAGAGTGCTCTAAGGAGGCTGCAGACTAGCTGGATGATGGCTGGTCTGGGTGGGGCCTCACCGTCCGTTTCTCACTTTCGCTGACTTCTCAGCCGTATTCCCTAATCACAAGTGAAGCCAAGGACCCTAGAAACAGCCAAGTCAGTGCAATGTGAGGAGGTGGGAGCAGGACGGGTCTTGTTTCCTGGTGCAGTGGGAAGTTGCTGACATTTGAGGAGGAATGAGATGTCCCTCCCCACCCAGTGTTCAGTTCCACACCCAGTGGGGATGAGGCATTGAAGGTAGCTGTTAAAATACTACTTTTAAAGTCCGGCGTGGTGGCACACACTTGTAATCCCAGTACTTGGGAGGCTGAGACAGGAGGATCAAAGATTTGGGGCCAGCCTCAGCTATTTAATGAGGTCCTCTGCAATTTAGCTAGAACTTGTTTCAAAATAAACAATTAAAAATAGGGGCTAAGGGTATAGCTTGGAGGCAGAATGCTCCTGGGCTCCATCCCAAGTACCTTAAAAAAATGCTACTTTTATCTGGAACAAAATGCATCTATTGTTTGGCGAAGAGAAAGATTCATCTCATCAACCAACAGTGTCTCAGCATCAAGCAGGTTGTTGGTCTGGAAGGAGCCAGGGGCCTGGGGGAAGGCTTTCCTGGGCACCTGAGTCAGGAACAGGGACTTATTTGCAGGACAAGAGGGTGGCTCCAGGTGAGACTCCAAGCTGGTGGAACAGGTGACTGTCCTGTGCATGGAGGAGAACAAACAGACCCCAACATAAAACTTTATCTACTTCTGAATTTTGCCTACACCCAGCCCAGGTGGCTAGGGCCTGGGTTCCTCCTGGTGCTATCTGCATTGGGACCCATCTGCTGTTTTCCCCGCACAATGGCTGCCCGTTTGGGGTTGTGACCCAGGAGTCCGCTGTGGTTATCAACTGGGAGAGCTCAAACTGACACATGAAAAGCAGCTTTGTTTAGTGTCCTTGACATAACTAACCACATAGTAACAAAGGGGCTTTGTAGTATCGAGGCTCCCTGTTTGTTCGGAATCTTAATAGGTGGGCTTTGTGCACACAGATTTCTAGTACTGCTTACCCTGTATTTTAAGTCAAAGTGGATCTTTGTGTGAAGGATTCTCCACCTCCTTTTCCCTTTCTACAAAGGAGATAAGTGTTTTTGCTCACCTATCATGACTTACAAGCTGCTGAATGGTACTTGTGGTGTTTGGATGTCAAATAATAGGTATTGTCACCAATAGAGACATGTCATTTTCTGTGTTTCCAAACCCTCCTGTGCTTACTATCTCTCTTGCATGTGAGCGCTCTCTCCCTCTTTATAAACTTGGTGGACAATTCCTGAAGACGCGTATCCCCATTGTTCTCCCCTTGAAGCATGTATGTCCTTGGGGTGTTGTGTGGGAACTGCTATCCCCCTGGGAAGCCATTTGTGTCCAGTCCCTTCCGCAGAAACCACACAAATCTCGTAGGGTGTGGGGTAGTTGGGTAGAGTAGGCCACTTTCTAGAAGAGTCAGGTGGTGGGAGTGCTGTGGTCATGTTGGAGTCTAGAAATGCAGGAGGAGACATTCGCAGTCACAGTCACATTCTATATAGTATGAAAGCCTTCATCCAATAGGAACATCTCACTCCTCTTTTCATTAAGGATTATATTTAGGGAGCATCAGAAATGAAGTTAGTGGCAGTTGTTCCTAGTTACAGGTCTCTTTAGTTGTGTGAGGTTTATGACTTTGGGTTCTTTCTGAATGCTACAGAGTCAGGAATAGGGTGGGTGTAAAATTAAGAAGTCAGGATCCCGAGCTTTCTATTTTAGTCCAATTGTGCAAAGCCAGGGATAGTGGTGCATGTCTGTAATCCCAGGACTCAAGAGGCTGTGATACGAGGATTTCAGGTTTGAGGACAGTCTCAGCAATGTAGCAAGGCCCTAAGATACAGGCCAGTTAGAATGGCAATAATTAAGAATAGAAACAACTGCAAATGCTGGCAAGGATATAAGGAAAAGGGAAAGTTTATATACTGTTAGTGGGATTATAAATAAGTACAACTAGTATGAAGATCAATATGGAAGTTCTTCAAAAGACTAGGAATAGAATCACCATATGACCCAATTATACCGCTCCTTGGTATCTTTCCAATAGAATTAAAGTTAGAATACTGTAGTGATACGTGCATACCCACATTTATAGCAGCATAATTTATAATAGCTAAATTATAGAACCAACCTAGGTGTCCATCAACAGATGAATGGATAAAAAAAAATGTGGCATATACACACAAAGAAGTTTTACTCAGCTACAAAGAAGAACAAAATTATGTCACCTGCTGGAAAGTGGATGGAACTACTGAACAATTAGGTGAAGTGAAATCAGCCAGTCTAAGAAAGTCAAGGGTCATATGTTTTCTCTCATATGTGGAAGCTAGAGAGAAAATAGGAAAGAAAAGGAACTTCATGATTATAAAGAATGAGACCAATAGAATAGTGGGAGGGGCCTACGGGAGGGAGAAAGGAAGGGGAGAGAGGAGGGGAGAAAAGAAGGCTTGGGGAAGGAAACAGACCAAATAATAGGAAAGTGTTACTAACAACCTTACTAACACAAACGGAGAGGGAGGAGATGGGGCTAGAGGAAAACCACACCAAGAGGTGTGTGCATATATGAATACACCTCTTTGAATTTCACTATGATATATAATCAGATAGCATCAATAAAATTCTAAAAAAAGAAAAAATAACCAAGAACTTGGAAGTTTGCCCAAATAAATAACAATAATGAAGTGCAAGCCAAATAAGAAAAATTAAGAAAACAACAGTTTCCCCTAATAGTTTCTAAATAATATAAAGATACTAAATTTCAGTTATATATAATTCAGAAAATGACCTGAACACTATATATCAAAACTCATTGGATGTAATCAAAGCAGTAATATAATTAATCCATTGTCTCAAATTCTAAATTCTTCTTCTTCTTTTTTTTAAACTGGGAATTGAATCCCTTGGGTGCATTCTTCATCTGAGTTACACTTTCAGACATTTATTTTTCATCTTGAAATAGTGTCTCATTGATTTGCTGAGGGCCTTTCTAAGTTGCTGAGGCTGGCTGTGAACCTGGGATTCTCCTGACCCAGCCTCCTAAGTACTGGCACTGCACCTGACTTCAAATTCTTTTAGTATTAAAAATTAACGAAGATCAGTCAGTTTTCTCTGATATGTGGAAGTTAGAGAGGAAATAGGGAACAAAAGGAACTTCAGATAAAAGAGGAGAGAGACCAGTAGAAGGAGTATAAGGGTGGGAGAAAAGGAGAGGGGGAAGGAGGATAGAGGAAGGAAACACATCAAATAATGTTAGGTCCATATAAGAAGGTATCCCTGCCAATCTCACTAACAAGTATAGGGTGGGGGACAGAGGGCTGGAGCGGGGAAGGAAATATACCAAGTACTGTGTGCCTGTGTGTTTGTACCACTTTGAACCTCACTATGATGTATAATTACAATGCATGGATCAAAGTATAATAAAATAAAAAAGAATTAATGAAAATAAAATAACTGTATTCCGGTCCAAGAAATTAGAAAAAGAGTTAACAAAATAGCTCTAAAGAATGCTGGTTGAGGGAATTAATAAAAGTAAAAAAAGTAATAAAAGCAGAAATTAATAAATTCTCAGTAAAAAATAGTATACTTAGTAAATATATCTAAGATCTAGGATTTTGAGAAGACTAAATAATTACTAAAACTATAAAGATATAGTAAAGAAAAAAACTCATAGAAATCAGAATGGGATATAACTAAATGTGTAGAAAAAATGTTAAATATTTTAGTAAATTATTAGTTAAAATTCTATACTAATAATTATGAAAACTGTGTCAAGACAAACCAAGTAATGAACTGGGCATGGTGATGCATGCCTGTAATCCTAGTACTTGGGAGGCTGAAATAGGAGGATCACAGGTTCGAGGTCAATCTCAGCAACGTAGTGAGATGCTCAGCAAGACACTGTTTCAAAATTTTAAAAAAAGGGCTGAGGTATAGCTCAGAGGTAGGATATTCCTGGGTTCCAACCCCAGTTACACACACACAAATGATAAAACACATACACACAAATAATGATAAAAAATTATAAAAGTTTTCAAACAGTTATCTTAGAAAAAAAATGTCCAAAAGCTTTTTATGTGGAGTGTTTCAATCTGTTAAAGATGATGCTTTTAAAGTACTTCTAACCATAAAATCATTTGGAACATTTATAATTTCATTTCTTGAGAGAGCATTATTCAATACAATAATCAGAGAAACATAACAACAACCAACATTAACAACCAGTTTATTTGATTATATATACATTATGAATACATATGATGGAGATATTCTAGAAGAAATGTAAGCAATTTGTCAGCAAGTGAAACAGACCAGTAACTTATAGAAATATATGTGGCCAAGAATTTTTATCCCATTGATACAGGATTTTTCCATATTGGGAAGTCTATTAATATAATTAATCACAATAGTTAGAGAAGGGGGTAGGAAGATTATCCTAATGAATACCAAGAAAGACTTGATAAAATTAATAACTTCTGAGAATGGAAGTATTTTCTTTGCATGCTGAAAATTAATTATTTTATATTGGCAGTCACCATCAGAAACAGTGCTACAATACTTGAGGAAGGGCTGTTAAAGACATGATGCCTCTTCCTACCTTTATTTTGTATTTGTCACCTAGTTGTAGACTAAGCACAAAGCTAGGAAATATACCTAGAAAGAATTAGGTGTATAGAATTAAAATAGACAAAATTATAATTCCTTCCAGAAGATATGATTATGTATCCAAAAGTAGAAATAATCAAATAAAAACATTTAGACTGAGTTAAAGGGTTTAAAAGGATGCCTTTATAAAAGCAAACAAAACCAAAATTTGTTTTCATATCTACCATAGAATATTCTAGAAAAAAGAACAAGTTATGGCCAGGCATTGTGGTGCACACTTGTAATCCCAGTACTTGGGAGGCTGAGACAGGAGGATCTGGGTTGGCAGCCAGCCTCAGCTACTTAGTGAGGCACTCCACAACTTAGTGAGACCCTGTTTCAAAATAAAGAATAAAAAATAGGACTGGGGGTGTAGCTTGGAGGTAAAAAATGCCCCTGGGTACAATCCCTAGTACCACACACACACACAAAAAGAACAAGTTCTATCAATGATAGCAACAAAAAAATCTATATACTACTTAGCACTAAACATCATGAAAGAAAATTGTTACGTATTACTGAAAAATATGAAAAAGGCCAAGTGAATGGAAGAACCAATATTTAAAGATATCAATATTTGTAGATTTAATTCAATTCCAATTTCAGTTAAAAATTTCAAAGAGAGTCGGGCATGGTGGTGCATGCTTGTGATCCCAGTACTTGGGAAGCTGAGACTGGAGGATCCAGGTCCTCGGCCAGCCTCAGCTACCTAGTGAGGCTCTCTGGAACTTAGTAAGACCCTGTTTCAAAAATAAAAAATAAAAAATAGGACTGGGGGTGTAGCTTGGAGGCAAAATGCCTCAGGATACAATCCCCAGTACCGCACCAAAAAAAAAAAAAATATTCAAAGAATTTTATGTGTAAAGAAGAGAAAGATTCTAAAGTAAACTCAATGATGTAAGAGCTTAGAGTTTTGGAAAAAAGAATAAGACCAGATTCTATAAGATGTAAATGTATTACAACAGATGAATAATTCAAGTGGTAAGGTAACATCATACATCATTTTGAAAAAACAAAAGATTGCTGTTGTATTACTATAGTATTAGCGGCAAATACATATATAGATATTGACAAAATCTCTGGTGTGAGGAAAGTATTTCTCCACAGGTCAAAAGCCATAAACCATTCATCCATTCATTCATTTTTTTGTAATTATTTTGCACTGTATAGGATTAGAAAAGAAAAATTGAATAGCTTGAAATAAAATTATGTTTATAAATATTGTTTATAAATTGTTTAATTAGAAGTGTCTATGACTGATAATAGAAAACTTGACTTAAATTTGTCTTAAACAATGATTTATATGAAGCAAGTAGTTATCTGTGATTATATTTTCTCCTAAATATATATTTTCATTAAGTTTATCATTGAAATTTCCCCCTACATTTTCTTAAACTTATTCTGAAAATTTTTCCAACTTTCCAAGCATGTTTCAAACCTAGGAAAGCCCTTATTTATTGTTATTCCTCCTTTCTGGTGTTCTTATTCTCACTATTTCATCTAGACTGATTGCTTTCTAGGCCTGTGGCACAGTTTATTCTGGGCTCTACTTCACTTCTGGCCTGGAGCCAATGTTTTTGGAACTCAAGACCTCTCACTTTCTTACACTACACTTTTGTTTGGCTGGAGCACATCCTCAAGTAATTTCCTATTACAGGGTGTGGGAGATAAACTTTCAAGTTTTTGCATGTTTGACAATTTAACTGGAAATAATCTGAATGTTTATCAAAAAGGGGAATGCATGAATACCTTAATATTTCTATAGTTTCTCTCAATATTTTGAAAAGTATCATCTTCTCCATTGTCTTCTATCATGTAATGTTGATCCTGGAAAGTTTGATGCCAATTTTATTTTCATTTCTTTATATGCATTTTGTTGTTTTTTTCCTGGAAGCTTCTAGAATCTTATTAATACTAAGTGATGTAAAAATATCACACTTAAAGTTCCCTTTTCATTCATTGTGTTACAGTGAATGATCCATTTTTCAAAAACATGTTCTTTGGTGCAGGTACATTTATTCTACCATTTCAATCTGAGATTCTTATTAATTAGATATCAAAGCTATTGGATTGATTTATATTTCTCTTCACCTTTTTCTCAGATGCTTTGTATCTCTTTTAAAATCACCTTTGTTGATTTTGTTAACTTCATCATTCAAATTTGTTCTGAATTTTCTATTTCATCACTCATGTGTTTAATTTCCATATGTTCTTTCTGTTCTTTCCTATACTCTCCTCTCTGCCTTTTTTTTAAAAAAAATGGTACTGAGATTAAATCCAGGGGAGTTATATTACTGAGATACACACTAATCTCTTTTTACTTATTTTTTAAATTTTGAAACAGGGTGTTTCTAAGTTGCCAAGGCTGTCCTTGAACCTGTGATCATTCCTGTCTCAACCTCCCAAGTATTACAGATGTGCACTACATCTGTATTTTAAATAGCATTCCAACACCGGGTGTGGTGGTGCACGCTTGTAATCCCAGCACTTGGGAGGCTGAGCCTGGAGGATACGGGTTCAGGGTCGGCCTTAGCTACTTAGTGAGTAGTGAGGTTCTCTGCAACTTAGACCCTGTTTCAAAATAAAGAATAAAAAATAAGACTAGGGGTGTAGCTCAGAGGTAGAATGCCCCCTGGGCTCCATCCCCAGTGCAGCAAAAAAAAAAAAAAAAAAAAAGCATTCCATATTCATTTTACAAATCTTCTTAAATATTTTTAATAGTAGATAGGTGGGGGTTTGTTTTTTGTTTCTGATTTTCGTTCCTTAATTATCCTATAATTACCTGTTTTCTTTTTGGTTACCTAGAACTATCCTTGTCATATTACTGTCTTTCTTCAAGTGTCCAGTAATCCTTGGTTGTCTATTTGTAGAA
>PVLC010029468.1:0-20198 GCA_004027655.1 Graphiurus murinus
GGGTTTCAGGTGTTGACTTCTAGGATCTAGCAAAAGCTAAAAGGCAACCAATCCTCCGAACAAACATACATAAATTGTAGCAATGCAAAGTGAAAACAGAGTAAAAACGGAACAAAACAAAGCAAAAAACCCCAGAAAACAAGAAACGTCAGCAAGTAGCAAAATAAAAATCCCTGCAAGTTTGTAAGAACAGACCTGGCTTGGCCTCTGCAGGTCTTTTGGGCAGATTTCTGCTGCTGTGGGCGGCCGACAAGATGGCGGCTGCCACTGCTGCGCACGCGCCGGCTCCCCGGTTCTCCCTGGTCTGCTCCTCAGACTCCAGCCAGCTGCCCATTTCCCCACTCACCCTTGAGCCGATTTGCTTCTCCCCCCTTCCGTCGAGAAGCTGTTCCTGCGGCAGTCCTGACCCAAGCCCTGGGGTGCAGTTATCTCTGCTCCGGCTCTGCGGGGAGAGGTGAGCTGGGATGGTCCTGCGCGGGCTTAAGCTGGTCGTACCACGCATTCTGGTCTCTGTCGAAGGTGCCTCGAAATGCCGCCTGGCTAGGATGAGGAGTTCAGGAGTCGCTCACTCCAGCTCTGGCCGGTGGGGTGCAGAGGGTTGTTGTATATTTCTTTCTTAGTAGACTCCACGCCGGGGGCCGGCTCAATGACGGCTTCTGCTTGGCGGCGTGGCACCGGGGCCGCGGAGACAGGCTTCTTTGCTCTCCCTGGTCGGCCTTCCGGGTTCTGCTCAGCTGTATTCCAGTTTTCGCAGCGTTTTTCACCTTTTTGATGCTTTTTTCTTCTTTCAAAAAGCTGGATCCACGACTGATTTGAATCGAGCTCACAGCGGCTCTTGAGACGTGTCTCACTCCGTCGCCATCTTCCCGGAAGTCCCCTCCCCATCTTTAATTCCTAATGTCACAGTCCTTCTTTACCTGTTCTATTCCTAACAGGGGGTCTGTAGTACCCTTGAGCGGTCTACTGTCTCAATCCCAAAAAAATTTTAAAAAGGATAAAAATGGGTAGGGGAAACTTACCTAATCGAGTCCGACGTTGAGGCACCAGTTGTCGGGAGCCAGCCTTCCAGGCAGCGGGGTTGGGGATCCTTCGGTAGGTGTGGATTGAGACGAGGTCTCGAGAATACGCTCACACCCAATGCAGTGAAGAAGCGCATCTGTTTATTCCATGTTAGTGGTTGTGTTTTATACTATCTTTTATAATGAGGCATATAGAACAGGAATTTTTACAGACTTGTTTTTTCCTAAGATCAAGTGGGTACATCTTTAAGTAGAAAAGCCATTTCCCATGGTATTTGATGGGATTAAGAAAACAGGAAAGGTTACAAAATACAATACATATATAAAAATTCTTTTAGTACAAGCCGGGCATGGTGGCGCATGCTTGTAATCCCAGCATTCGGGAGGCTGAGACTGGAGGATCCGGGTTTGCGGCCAGCCTCAGCTACCTAGTGAGGCACTCCGAAACTTAGTGAGACTCGGTTTCAAAATAAAGAATAAAAAGTGCTGGGCGTGGTGGCGCACGCTTGTAATCCCAGCATTCAGGAGGCTGAGTCCGGCGGATCCGGGTTCGTGGCCAGCCTCAGCTACCTAGTGAGGCACTCCGCAATTTAGTGAGACTTGGTTTCAAAATAAAGAATAAAAAATAGGGCTGGGGGTATAGCTCGGAGGTAGAATGCCCCTGAGTTCAATCCCCAGTACCGCCAAAAAAAAAAAAAAGGAATAAAAAGTAGGTCTGGGGGTCTATCTCGGAGGTAGAACGCCCCTGAGTTCAATCCCAAGTACCACAAAAAAAAAAAAAAAAAAATCTTTTAGTACAAAGCAGTGTTAAAGGTTAACGACAAAGAGTTTCTATCCATTAGGTTAAATCTTCACTGTTTGTTTTAGCTCCTGTGAGCAGCGTTCTTATCTTATTCTCAGGCAGCTAGTGTTAGTTAATGTGTGGTGGGAAAGTTTCAGAGAGAGGGGGGAAGTGTCTGTTTTAAAACTTTCTTTACTCATAGGTAAAATAGTAGACCTAAGGTTCTTTGGTTTATTTACATTGTTTCTATACCTGTGCTGAGAAGGAACATAAGGCTGTTTAGTAACTAAGCTTGCAAAGCCTATTTCCTGATGTTTGTAAAAGGTTAATGAATACCTTATAGAGTGTCTTGAGGCACTGCTTTTTCAGCTAATATTGAGGAATCATAATCCGTCCAGCCATCTTGTGTTTCTAAGAAATTTTCCTTAATAATTAATGTGAAAACAAAACCCAAAGCACCCCAGATTTCCAGAATATAACATAAAGCAAAGTGGGATATACTACACATTCCTTCTTTTGTAATCGTCTGCCTTGCAGAACTCCAGCAGACCGAGCTTTGCTCAAGATCCAGCTATTAAGGTGTCCTGGCAAAGTACTACTTTAAAACAACAACAAAAAAGCTGCTGAAAAGTAGAGATTCTTGCAATTTTGATCCTCTAAAAGGCTGTCAAACATTGGGGTAGAAATTTTGAGATAATGATAGTTATTATTATTTTATGTGGCACTAGGGATTGAACCCAGGAAAATTCTACCTGAGGTTGCTGAGAATCTCCCTAAGTTGTTGAGGCTGATCCTAGAACCTGTGATCTTCCTTTTTTAGCCTCCCAAGTGGTGGGATTACAAGCATGCATCACCATACCTGGAGAAATAATTATTTTTATTTTTATTTTTACTTATTTTCTTTTTTTGTGGTATTGGAGATTGAACTCAGGGGCATTCTACTTCCGAGCTACACCTCCAGTCCTATTTTTTATACTTTATTTTCAAACAGGGTTTTTATACCTTACATTAGGCTTATGTATCCACATTACTGAAAAACTTTTAAATACTCCAGGTAGCTATAATAGTGTTTCTAATTTTACAGCATTAAATAATCTTAGTGATTTATAAAAATTAAAAAGGGCAAAAGTGCCCTAGTGACCAAAGTTCTATTACCCTGAAATTTCCAAGTCCTGACCTATGAATTCAAAAGGATCTGATTTTTTTAAGATTTCCTGAGCATGTTTGTTGTATATTTTAGTAATTGAGAGACAGCACTATGAGGATACACAGAACATTTGTGTGTGTGTGTGTGTGTGTGTGTGTGGTACTGGGGATTGAACTCAGGGGCATTCTACCTCTGAGCTATACCTCCAGCCCTATTTTTTATTTTTTTATTTTTTTGCGGTACTGGGGATTGAACTCAGGGGCATTCTACCTTTGAGCTATACCCCCAGCCCTTTATTTTGAAACCAGATCTCACTGAGTTGCGGAGTGCCTCACTAGATAGTTGAGGCTGGCCGCGAACCCAGATCCTCCTGTCTCAGCCTCCCAAATGCTGGGATTACAAGCATGGACCACCACACCCGGCTTTTAGTCTTTATTTTGAAACAGGGTCTCACTGAGTTGCGGAGTGCCTCACTAGGTAGCTGAGGCTGGCTGCGAACCCGGATCCTCCGGTCTCAGCCTCCCAAATGCTGGGATTACAAGTGTGCACCACCACGCCCGGCTTACACAGAACATTTCTAAGTCTACAGGTGTCTCTATTTTCTCTCACTTTCCATACTAACTTGGTAATATAAAGAAATAATTCACTTTCACTACAAATCTATCAAACATAAAAGGGCAAAAAATAATAGCACTAGAAAGAAGAATCATTCTTAAAGTATTTTTCTATCTAATTGGACCCACTAGTTTAGCTTCTCTTTTATAAGTAATTTTTTTTAGAATTGTAAATTTAGGAAAAGCCTGATGTATCTTAAACCAAAAGGGTACCATTTTGATAAAAACTAAATTTATATAATCCCCAGCATAGGATGTAGCATATGGTTAGAAAATAATGCCCAAGTTTTAGAGCCTAAAATAAAGGAAGTAATGGGAGAAGACAGGGGTGTAATAAGAAACCACATTGGCTCATTTAAAATGTTTTAAGAATGCTATAGAACTGATTGATAGTTCCTTTGTAATGAACTGTAAAAGGGTAAGGATATAAAAATACCTATAGTGGGTACTTTTAAAGATACATTGGAAAGATGAGAATTGTCTCAGGATTCTGAAATTATAATTTGCATCTTTGTATGGAGTTATTCATTGTATTGCCTTGAGGGTGCTGTGACCTTTTACATAGGGTAAAGTTTATACTGGCACTTGTTTATTAAAATAGGTAGTAAAATGTTATGTTTATAAATAGCCATTGATATGATGAATTATAAATTAGCTAGGTTGGCCAGTTTGGGCCAGTGTGGTTGTGTATGTGTGTGTGTGTGTGTGTGTGTGTGTGTGTGACTGAGGATTAATCCCAGGGGCATTCCACCTCTGAGCTACACCCCAGCCCTATTTTATTTTTTATTTTGAAACAGGGTCTCACCAAATTGTGGAGGGCCTCACTAATTTGCTGAGGCTGACTGCAAACCTGTGATCTTCCTGCGTCAGCCTCCCAAGTACTGGAATTACATGCACTATTATTTAGTATTATAAAAAATAATATGGGCTGGGCATGGTAGTGTACACCTGTAATGCCAGTACTTGGGAGGCTGAAACTGGAAGTTTGCAGGTTTGAGCGAAGCCTCAGCAATGTACCAAGTCTCTCAGCAACCTAGCAAGATCCTGTTTCAAACCAAAATAAGAAGGACTAGGGGTGTAGCTCGGAGGTAGAATGCCCCTGAGTTCAATTCCTAGTACCACAAAAAAGAAAAAGTTATATGGGCCATAATTAGAGAGCTATGGTTCTCCTTCCTTCATTATTATCTGACAGCATAAAATGGGTCAGATGCTCTAGTTTCTCTTGACTAAGTGTAAGTTATGCTCAAATAACATTTTGGAGAAGTAATACTTCTCTTTTTCTTCTCCTCCTCCTTCTCCTCCTCCTCCTCCTCCCCCTCCTCCTCCTCCTTCTTCTTCTTGTGGTACTGGGGATTGAACCCAGAGACATTCTATCTTCGAGATACACCCCGAGTCCCATTTTGTATTTATTTGGAAACAGGGTCTCTTTTAGGTTAATGAGAATCTCACTACTTGCTGAGACTGTCCTGGAACCTGTGATCTTTCTGTCTCAGCAAGTACAAGGATTACAGGTGTGCGCCACCACACCTGGCAATACTTTTCTTCTTAGAGAAAAAAAAGATAAGATTTATTATCTTCCTTCTTTCTCTTCTTTCCTTGACTCCAAACCCCTGTTGGCTTCATATTTCCTCTTTATCAAATTTAAGCTCAACAGTCCAGCCATCAAAAGTCTTCTATAATATTATTCACCTTATTCACCACCATCTCATGTTGGGGTCTGCATTGCAGCTTTGACTTCATTCTCCCATGGCCCTCTCGGGCTGCCACAAGGTTTCTGACCCTGGTACACATTACCTGGACGTCCACACCTTCCTTTGAAATTTTTTTTTTTTTTTTTTTTTTTTTTTTTTTTTTTTTTTTTTTTTTTTTTTTTTTTTTTTTTTTTTTTTGGTACTGGGGATTGAACTCAGGGGCATTCTACCTCTGAGCTATACCCCCAGCCCTATTTTTTATTCTGTATTTTGAAACCGAGTCTCACTAAGTTGCGGAGTGCCTCACTAGGTAGCTGAGGCTGGCCTCGAACCTGGATCCTCCAGTCTCAGCCTCCCGAATGCTGGGATTACAAGCGTGCGCCACCACGCCCGGCTTTTTTTTTTTTTCTGTAGTACCAAGGATTGAACCCAGGGGCATTCTACCTCTGAGCTATATCCCCAGCCCTATTTTATGTTTTATTTTGAAACAGGGTCTCACTAAGTTACTGAGGCTGGCCTTGGACCTGCAATCCTCCTGTCTCAGTCTCCCAAGTACTAGGATTACAGGTGTGCACCACTGCTTTGCTTTGAAATCTTGATTGAAGCTTTCCTGGCCCCTTAACTCCTGCATCCTGCATTCTGGCTGAACAAGCACCATGTGGATAACACCAACGTCTGCCCTCAGCTCCAGCAATAACCAGGCCCCCTTGCACAAAGGGCTGCAGAAGCCTCTGAGTGCCTGGCAGCTGAGCACAGAGAATAAATCCTGGAGAAGCAATTTATTATTAATCCCTGTGGGAACATGACACTGCCAAAGCCTCTTCTCAAAATGACCTTTATCAAGCAAGCTTCCAGTGTTGCCCTTGAGCAGGAGGAGATGAGTCTTGCTCATTCCTGGAATGTTCTCAAGGCATCTTTCCTATTGTCTCTCTGCAGAGTACTTAACTTTTCTTTAATGGCGGTAATCTCTTCAGCAATCACACTTTGACCCCAATTTTCCGATTTCTTTTTTGGGGGGGGGATACTGGGGATTGAACCCAGGGGCATTCTACCTCCAAGCTACACCCCTAGTCCTATTTTTTATTCTTTATTTTAAAACAGAGTCTCACTAAGTTGGAGAGAGCCTCACTAAGTAGCTGAGGCTGGCCCTGAACCTGCGATCCTCCTGTCTCAGCCTCCCAAGTACTAGGATTACAAGCGTGTGCCACCACGCCCAGCCCAATTTTCCAGTTTCAAAAGCACTTTTCCAGCCAAGCTACAAGATTTTATGTGTGTATGTGTGTGTGTTTGTGGGGGGGGGGGGTAACTGGGAATTGAACCCAGCAGCATTTTACCTCTGAATTATATCCTCAGCCCTATTTTATTTTTATTTTGAAACAGGGTTTTTGCTAGGTTGATGAGAGTCTCACTACTTGCTGAGGCTATCTTCAAACCTGCGATCCTCCTATCTCAGCCTCCCAAGTACTGGAATTATAAGCCTGTGCCACCACTTAAGTTCCCTGTGTAGTCCTCCTTGCCATCTAAACCCTCATGAGCGCAGGCTCTACTGTCCACATCATTCCCATCGGCATTCTCTTCTTCTGAGCTGCCACCAGAATTGTCCATTATATTTCTTACAACAGTCTAAGGTTTCTCTCTCCTACATCTCCAATCTTTACAAACTTCTCCCGCAAACCAGTTCCAAAGGCTTCTGAAAATATCATCAGATTTAAATATATCAACAATCCCACTACTGGTACCAATTTCTATATTAATCTACTTTTTTTTTTTTTTTTTTTTTTTTTTGCTGTGACCAAAACAACACCTGATAAGAACAACCTAGAGGGAGGAGAAAAAATTCATTTGTTCTCACAGTTTCAGAGGTTTCAGAAGTTCTATCCATGGTTTTCCAGCTGTAAGGCATTACCATTGCAGCAGTGTAGTGGAGGAAGGCTACTCTCAGCTCATGGTGGTCAGAAGCAGAGACAGAAAAGAGAGACAGACAGCAGTCAGGGGCAGATATAGCCCTCCAGGCTCTGCCCCCTGGGACCCACCTCCTCCAGCATGCCCACCTCTGACCCTTCCATACTTTCAGCATATGAGCTTTTGGTGGGAGTATTCCAGACTCAAACCATAACATTGCTCTTTTGTTTGTCTTCAATTTTGCCTATTTTAGCACATTCCTTTATTATTTCAAGACCCTTTTGTTAGCTAGGCTTGTGGCACATACTTGTAATCCCAGGAGGATCACAAGTTCACAGCGAGTGAGGCCCTCTGCAACTTAGTGAGACCCTGTTTCAAAATAAAGAATTAAAAACAGGGCTAGGGATGTATCTCGGAGGTAGATCTATTCCTTAAGAGTAGGTCGTTAGGTTCATCCACACCTAATAGGAAAAGATTACACAAGGCATGAACACCAGAAGGTGGGGGTCTTTGGGAGCCATTTTGGAAACACTGAAACATCTCAGTCTCCCCAAGTCCAAAACTGTTACATTCCCCTCCAAACTTAGTGTTTTATATTCTCTTAAGGAATAGAATAGGCAAAAGTGAGAGAATGTCACTTCCAGAGATTAGGTTACAAAGAGATCTCGACTCTCGACTTCTCTGCTTACCTTTGCTTTCCATCAGTTGATCTCTTGCTGGCTCACTCTTGGGTGACCTGGCTGTAATGTTAGTTGTCCCACCGAGGGGCCTATGTGGCAAGGGAAGTGTGAAAAGTGTCTGTTCAAAACCCAATATTGTTATGATGTGGGACCACTGGGGAAGACCACTCAGACCCAAAAGTAGCCAAAAGAAGGTCTTTGCTAACCGGCTGGGACTGAACCCAAGTGCAGTGCTGAGTGGCTGTTTGGGGCTACTTTTATACAGACAAACTGTAAGCTCAGGGTGAAAAGTTTAGGTGCTCACAGCAGGATGGCACAACAGGAGTGGTAGCCAAGCATAACATTCAGAAGCCACGAAACAGTATTGTGTGCAAGCTCAACAAACCACATCCACCTCTTCTATTATACACATATCCTGGTGGTGACAAAGATAGATCCTTTTATTATATACATCCCAGATGTGACAAAGATGGAAAGTTCCTAATGGGTTCTTCCTCTAGGTGAGATTCAAGCAGAAATTACAGAAGCCAAACAAGCAGTTATGCATGACTAGCTGGGTCACCTAGGTTATCAACATGGTGTTACTTATGCTAAGGCTAAGGTCTCAGATTAGCCCGTAACAGTATGGTAACCAAGATCCATAGTCCAACAAACTAGGAGAAACAGAATCTGGCCAACAACGATGTGAGTGAGCTTGGAAATGGTTGTTCCCCCCAATGAGCCATGAGATCATTGCAGCCCCAGTGCACAACTGGATTGCAGCCTCATGAGACCCTGAACCAGACAGCTTAGCTAAATGGTACCCAGATTCCTGACCTATAGAGGCAGGGAGGCAGCTGAACGTACATGTCTGGAACTCAAGACCCAGTAGAGAAAGTTGAGGTTTACTTGTTCTTAAGCCTATTTACTTTTAATTTTTTTTATTACAGAATATTATTTTGTGTGTGGTGCTAGGGATTGAACCCAGGGGCATTCCATCTCTGAGCTATACTCCCAGCCCTTTTTATTTTTTGTTTTTGAAACAGGGTCTCAATAGGTTGCTCAGAGTCTTGCTACATTGCTGAGGCTGTCCTTGAACCTGTGGTTCTCCTGTCTCAGCCTCCCAAGTACTGGTATTACAGGCATGCATCACCGTGCCTGACTTTATTACAGAATATTTTCAATACTTGAAAATGCAAAGTCACCTATGGACTTCCCACTATGTTCCTTCTCTTAAAGTTCTCACCACCTCAACACTGTCTCATTGAAGACTACACCTCCAGCACATGAACCCTTAGTGGACATACTCAAATCATATCCAGTGGGGCATGGTGGCACAAGCCTATAATCCCAGTACTTGGGAAGCTGAGACAGGAGGATCACAGGTTCAAGACCAGCCTCAACAACTTAGCAAGACCCTGTTTCAAAACAAAACAGTAAGTGCTGGAGGTATAGCTCAAAGGTAGAATGCCTCTGGGTTCAATCAGTACAAAAAAAAAAAGTCATATCCAATCATAGAAGAGGATAAGGGCATTTGGTCTTTTCTTGGCTGCTATCAGTCCCTTAGTTTATTCAGGCTGCTATAAGTAGCATAGGCTGAGAAGCTTATAAAGAACAATCTGATGGGGGCCCATTTCCTGATGTGCAGACGGTACCTTCTTGCTGTGTCCTCACTTGGTGGATGAGGCAAAGGAGCTTCCTTGAGCCTCTTTGATAAGGGCACTAATCCAAGCATGTGGGCTCCACCCTTAGGACATAATCACCTCTCAAAGGCCCTACCTCCTAATAACCTCATTTTAGGGATTAGGATTTCAGAATATAATTAGGATGGGGATCAACTTTCAGGCCATTGTAACCCCTAGTTCCTATCCTTCACACTGTGAGAAACATGGGAGGGCTTTTGCAGAATTTTATCTATTTTTTTTTACTACTTCCTTTCTCAGTACTAGTACAGCCACACTAAAAGGAATTCACACGGATTACCAGCATCTTATTTCATTTTGGTTAAAATCATATTGTATTTAGATAGCACTTTTTCACATATATTGTCTGAGATTAGAGCATTCTTGTAGTTTCATCATCGGTGGTATTTTCTTGGCAATTTCTACCTATTTGTCTTTTTTGCTTTGAGTTTAAGGAATGGGCTCCTGGTAAGCCAGTACCTGTGCAGCTGTTTTCCTAGAAGTGTCCTTTTCTCATTTTTCTTCAATGTTTAAGGAAGAGCCTTTTCCTCCAAGTCTTGTGTTATAGTAACTTAATTGTAAATTTTAAAATTTAAAGCTAATTGTGTTTTTTTAATGACTTGACAGGTTGGAATTCGAGGCACCAATATAGTAGTGCTTGGGGTAGAAAAAAAATCTGTTGCCAAACTTCAAGATGAACGAACTGTGCGGAAAATTTGTGCCCTTGATGACCATGTCTGCATGGCTTTTGCAGGTACTTTTGGATCTACTGCAGTTTAGCAGGATTTTTTTTGTTGTTGTTGTTTGTTTGTTTGTTTTAAGGAACTAGGAATGGAACCCAGAGATAGTCTAGCTCCGAGCTACACTCCCAGCCCTTTTTTTTTTTTTTTTTTGTGGTACTGGGGATTGAACCCAGGGGCATTCTACCTCCAAGCCGCACCTCCAGCCCTATATTTTTATTCTTTAGTTTGAAACAGGGTCTCACTAAGTTGCGGAGGGCCTCACTAAGTAGCTGAGGCTGGCCGCGAACCCCGATCCTACAGTCTCAGCCTCCCAAGTACTGGGATTACAAGCATGTGCCACCATGCCAGACTTAGTTTCACAGTTTTCATACAACATATGTAGTTATATTCCATTTCTTGTTAAAAAGCAAACACTATTACCTATTTTTATTTATTTATTTTTGTGGTACTGGAGATTGAACTCAGGGGCATTCTACCTCCGAGCTATACCCCCAGCCCTATTTTTTATTCTTTATTTTGAAACCGAGTCTCACTAAGTTGCGGAGTGCCTCACTAGGTAGCTGAGGCTGGCCGCGAACCCGAATCCTCCGGTTTCAGCCTCCTGAATGCTGAGATTACAAGCGTGCACCACCATGCTCAAGCAGAAATGTTAAAAAATGTACATTATAAAACCAGGCATAGTGACGCACACTTGTAATCCCAGTACTTGGGAGGCTGAGATGGGAGGATCTGGGTTCGTGGCCAGCTTCAGCTACTTAGTGAGGCCCTCTGCAACTTAGTGAGACTCTGTTTCAAAATAAAAGAATAAAAAATAGGGCTAGGGTTGTAGCTTGAAGGTAGAATGCCCCTGGGTTCCATCCCCAGTACTTCAAATAATAATAATAATAATAATAATAATAATAACAATAATTCATTCCTTTTTATTGCTAAGTAGTATTTCATGGTATGAATGCACCAATCTGTTAACAGTTCACCCATTGAAGGACATTTGGCATGTGTCCAGTTTTTGCCCATTACAAATAAAAGTATCCATGAATATTTGTGTGCAGTTTTTGTGGGAATATAGGTTTTCATTTCTCTGGAATAAACATTTATGAGTACAATTACTAGACTGTATGGTAAGGAATGCTTAGTTTTATAAAATACTCCAAAATTTTATTCCAGAGTGACTACTATTTTGAATTTCTCCTAGCATTATGTGAGTGATTCATTTTCTCTACATCCTCAACATCATTTGGTGTTGTTACAATTTTATTTTAGACATTCTTATAAGTATGTAGTGGTACCTAATTGTGAGTTTAATTTGTATTTCCCTCATGGCTAATGATGCTGAACGTATTTTCATGTGTTTATTTGCCTCTGTACAGTGAATAGGACATTTCTCATCATTTGTTTTATGCTCATTTTCCTTTTTTTTTTTTTTGGTACTGGGGATTGAACTCGGGGACATTCTACCTCCGAGCTATACCTCCAGCCCTATTTTTTTATTCTTATTTGGAAACAGGGTCTCACTAAGTTGTGGAGTGCCTCACTAGGTAGCTGAGACTGGCCATAAACCAGGATCCTCTTGTCTCAGCCTCCCGAATGCTGGGATTACAAGCATGAGCCACCACACCTGGCTCTCATTTCCTAATTGTGTTTTTAAACTAGAATTTTATATTGAAGTTTAGAATGGTCATTCAGCAAAAAACTTCTTTTATCATACTGTCTTTTGGAATCATCACAAAGTAAGCCTTAATATGTTTAAATAGTTGAAATCATACAGACCATCTTTTCTTTTTTGCAGAACTGGGGATGGAACCCAGGGGCATTCTACCTCCAAGCTACACCTCCAGCCCTGTTTTTATTCTTTATTTAGAAACAGGGTCTCACTAAGTTGCAGAGGGCCTCACTAAGTAGCTGAGGTTGGCCGTGACCCTGTGATCCTCCTGTCTCAGCCTCCCAAGTACTGGGATTACAAGAGTGTGCCACCACGCCCGGCTATGGCTATGCAGAGCATCTTTTTTGATCAAAATGAAATGAAAATAGAAATTAATAGCAGAAGGAAAACTTTAAAATCTACAAATACATGGAAATTAAAAGTATACTTCTTAATTACTCTTGGACCAAAAAAGAAAATCACAAGGAAATTAGTAGATATCTTAAGAGAAATAAAACTGAGTACACAACATATGAAAACTGGGTGTGGTGGCACACACTTGTAATCCTAGTACTTGGGATGCTGAGACAGGAGGATCACAGGTTCAAGGCCAGCTTCAGCAATTTAGTGAGACCCTTAACAACTTAGTGAGATCCTGTTTAAAAATAAAATAGGGCTGGGGGTGTGGCTGGGAGGTAAAAATACCCCTAGGTTCAACCCCTGGTACAAAAGAAAAAAAAAGATTTGATGGTGGCTAAAACACTTTGATAAGGAAAAAATGTATTGTGAAAAATACATATTTTTATAAAGTTTTGACTATTTTTATAGGACTGACTGCTGATGCTAGAGTAGTAATAAACAGAGCCCGGGTGGAGTGCCAGAGCCATAAGCTTACAGTTGAGGACCCAGTCACTGTGGAATATATAACTCGCTTCATAGCAACTTTAAAGCAGGTAAGATACTATTCTAACACATTTACTTAAATTTCTTCCTTTTCTATTATAGGTCTTATCACAGAAATACTACCTTCACTCCAAACATTCAGTCTGATAAATCTACTTAATTCCTATTCTTTCTCACATTTACTTAATACTCATTTGGGTAGAATTGTCGTGGGATAACATGGTCCCACTCGTGGGTCCTTGGCCTCAGTGATAAAAAGAATTTTAACTCGTACCAGTCGGGGACAAAAGGCAGGTATTGATTCGGGGAAACAAGGGAGTCGGGAAAACAGATAAGCGGAGATCTTCTGAGTTCTGGAGCAGGAGGGCAAAAGAGCAAGGGCAAGGGGAGGGCTCCTTCCCTTTTTAAGAGGTGTGGGCACAGAAGAAATCTGGATCCTCCTCTTCCTCAGGTATAGGTGGGCGATAGGTGGGCGTTCCAAAAAGAGGGTGGGCACAGGAAAAGTTGGCTTCTCCTCCTTCTCAGGTTTCAAGTGGTTGCTGGCTGAGATCTGACCTTTGTCCTAAGGAATCTCAAGTGGGGCTGGGATTCGGGGGATTAAAAAGGTGTGGCACACTTAGACTTTTCTCCTAAGATTTTGAGCACACCCTATAGGGTGAGGTCAGCTAGAACTCTCCAGATTTTAAAACTATATTTTTCCTTTTCCTCCCAGTGTCTCCTTCCTACCTAAATTTTATTCCTTCTCTTCTACCTCATCAGAATGGGTTGATTTAATCACTAGAAATCTCAGTTTCAACTCTGAGAATTATATAAAATTTAAAAGAACAATAAATCTAAGCTGGGAATGGTGACACATACCTGTAATCCCAGTACTTGGGAGGCTGAGACAGGAGGATTAGAGGTTCGAGACCAACCTCAGCAATTTAGCAAGATCCTCAGCAACTTAGCAAGGCTCTGTTTCAAAATAAAAAATGAACCAAAAGAGGCATGGTGGCACACACTTGTAATCCCAGTACTTGGGAGGCTGGGACTGGAGGATCCAGGTTCGCAGTCAGCCTCAGCTACTTAGTGAGGCCTTCTGCAACTTAGTGAGACCCTGTTTCAAAATAAAGAATAAAAAAATAGGGATGGAGGTATAGCTCAGAGGTATGCCCCTGGGTTTAATCCTCAGTACCAATAAATACATAAATAAATAATAAATGAATGAATAAATAAATAAGTAAACTAAATATGGTGGTGCACACTTGTAATTCCAGTACTTGGGAAGCTGAGACAGGAGGATCACAGGTTTGTAGCCAACCTCAGCTACTTAGTGAGGCCTTCTGCAACTTAGTGAGACCCTGTTTCAAAAATAAAGAATAAAAAATAGGACTGGGGATATAGCTTGGAGGTAGAATGCCCTTGGGTTCCATCCCCAGTACTGCTAAATAAATAAATAAATAAATAAATAAGTAAATGACAGGAGGTAAACTGGGCATGGTGGGCATGCTTGTAATCCCAGTACTTCGGAGGCTAAACTAGGAGGATTTCAGGTTCATGGCCACCCTTAGCTACTTAATGAGGCCTTCAGCAACTTATGAGATCCTGATTCAAAATTAAAAGTAGCCGGGCATAGTGCGCATGCTTGTAATCCCAGTACTTGGGAGACTGAGACTGGAGGGTTTGAGTTCACGGCCAGCCTCAGCTACTTAATGAGGCCCTCTGCAACTTCATGAGACCATGTTCCAAAATAAAGAATAAAAAATAGGACTGGGGGTATAGCTCAGAGGTAAAATGCCCCTGAGTTCAATTTCCAGTACCTAAAAATAAATAAATAAATAAATGTAAAATAGGGCTGGGGGTGTAGCTCAGAGGTAGAATGCCCTTGGATTCAATCTCCAGCACCAAAAAAGAAAAGGGGGAAAAAAAAAAGTCTAATATTTAAGGGAATTTCTATACTTCTGGATATAACAGTAGTAACAACCATTCTTTAAAGTTTTCCAAAGAAATACCCATTATTTCGCCAATAAACCTAAGCACTAGTTACCAGGTTTTTTTATTATTATTATTATTATTTTGCTTATTTTTTTTAATTAATTTTTTTTTTTTTTTTTTTTTTTTTTTTTTTTTTTTTTTTTTTTTTTTTTTTTTTTTTTTTTTTTTTTTTTTTTTTTTTTTTTTTTTTTTTTTTTTTTTTTTTTTTTTTTTTTTGCGGTACTGGGGATTGAACTCAGGGGCGTTCTACCTCCAAGCCAAACTCCCAGCCCTATTTTTTATTCTTTATTTGAAACCGGATCTTGCTAAGTTGTGGAGTGCCTCAGTAGGTAGCTGAGGCTGGCCTCGAACCCGAATCCTCCGGTCTCAGCCTCCCGAGTGCTGGGATTACAAACTTGCGCCACCACACTGGGCAACCAGGTTTTAGATGTTTGTTTTGACCCCTGCATGAATACAAGGCTTAATGTTATATGCAACAATATATGCAATTATTTTATTGTTTTTCATTTGTTTTGTTTGCACTTTATATATATGGTAACTTAGTCCTTATAGTTTTTCTCTTGCTATAGTATATTGTTTCTAGATGATATTTGAAAATTTAATTGTTTCTGATTTCTTTCATATTCATTCCCATTCTCTCTACAACCCTAATATTATTGTCACTTAATGTTTCTTTTTTGGATTGTATTGTTAATCTGTAGCAAAGGATACTACATTAGGGATTACAATTGATTTTAAGGCTCTTATTATATGTAACTAAATTGCTTACCAGAAATATCTAATCAATGCCCTGTGTGGTGGCACAAGTTTTTAATCCCAGTACTTGGGAGACTGAGACAGGAGGATCACAGGTTCAAAGCCAGCCTCGGTAACTTAGCAAGGCTCTCTGCAACTTAGTGAGACCCTGTTTCCAAATAAAAAATAAAATCAGGTTGGGGGTATAACTTGAAGGTAGAATGCCTCTGGGCTTCATCCCCAGTACGAAAACAAAACAGAAAGATCGAACCAATTTTATTGTGCAACTTGAGGAATTATCAACATTTGAGTTTTTAATTTTTCTTTATTTTACAAGCAAGTATTAAATAGTCAATAATTGTTGTTTTAATTTGTGTTTTATGATTACTTTTGCTTCTATTTTCTTATTTAGAAATGAATATTACGAGCTAGGCGTGGTGGCACACACTTGTAATCCCAGTACTTGGGAGGCTGAGACGGGAGGATCCGGGTTCGAGACCAGCCTCAGCTACTAGTGAGGCTCTCTGCAACTGAGTGAGACCCTGTTTCAAAAGAAAGAATACAAAATAGGACTGGGGGTGTAGCTAGGAGGTCAAATGCTCCTTGGTTCAATCCTTAGTACTGCAAAAAAAAAAAAAAAATTATGAGCAGGGTATGGTGGTGCACGCCTGTAATACCAGTAGTTGGGAGGCTAAGACAGGTGGATTGCAGGTTTGAGGACAACTTCAGCAAATAGACTCTCATCAATCTAGCAAGACCCTGTTTCCAAATAAGAAATAAAATCAAGCTGGGGGGTATATAGCTCGAAGGCAGGATGCCTCTGGGTTCAATCCCCAGTACCACCAAAAAAAAAAATTAACATTACGATACCTACTTTTTGTTGTTGTTGTTGTACTGGGGATTGAATGCAGGGACATTCTACTTTCAAGCTACACAACCAGCCCTATTTTTTATTCTTTATTTTGAAACAGGGTCTAAGTTGCAGAGGCATTAAGTAACTGAGGCTGACTGTGAACCTGAGATCCTCCTGTCTCAGCCTCCCAAGTACTGGAACTTCAAGGGTGCAATACCTATTTTCTTGAGTAGCATTATGAATTAAATGATTTGCTACATTTCAAGCATATAGAGAACTTTCTGGCATGGATGTTACCATGTGTCTATTTAGAAGTTTTTAATAAACTCTGTATAATCGAAATACTAAAGTTTTAACTAATTGACATAATAAAAGTACCTTGTTAATTCATGTTGAAAGAAAGTCCAGGGTGTGCATGTGCGTGTGTGTGTGTGTGTGTGTGTGTGTGTGTGTGTGTGTTTTACTGGGGACTGAACCCAGAGGCACTCTGCCTCCAAGCTATGCCCCAGCCCTGTTTTTTTATTTTTTATTTTGAAACAGGGTCTTGCTAGATTACTTTGAGTCTCCCTGCATTGCTGAAGCTGTCCTTAAACCTGCAATCCTCCTGTCTCAGCCTCCCAAGTATTGCGATTACAGGTGTCGGCTACCACACCCAGCTCCAACATTTTTATGTCATCCTACTTTTCTACTTTATTTGCCAGTTGTGAAAAAGCATCCAACAAAAAGTAAGAGAACAAGCCGGGTGTGGTGGCGCACGCTTGTAATCCCAGCATTTGGGAGGCTGAGACAGGAGGATCCAGGTTCGCGGCCAGCCTCAGCTACCTAGTGAGGCACTCGGCAACTTAGTGAGACCCTGTTTCAAAATCAAGAATAAAAAATAGGGCTGGGGGTGTAGTTCAGAGGTAGAATGCCCCTGAGTTCAATCCCCAGGACCGCAAAAAAAAAAAAAAAAAAAGCAAGAGAACAGTATATAGTAAAGAGTCTCATTTTTTTTTTTTTTTGCAGTACTGGGGATTGAACTCAGTGGCATTCTACCTCCGAGCTACACCCCCAGCCCTTTTTTTTTTTTTTTTTATTCTTTATTTTGAAACAGGGTCTCACTAAGTTGCCGAGTGCCTCACTAGATAGCTGAGGCTGGCCTCCAACCCGGATCCTCCGGTCTCAGCCTCCCAAATGCTGGGATTACAAGCGTGCGCCACCACACCTGGCTTCAATTTTTGTTTTTAGGATTTCTTCTAGAAATATCAAGGCTATGCATAGAATATTTATGGAAATACAATTGTAAATTTGTAACAGTGAGTTTGTCACTGAGGAGGCAAATTGGAGCCCTGGGATGGAAGATAGGTATCTCATGTTCACCTTTTTTTTTTTTTTTTGCAGTACTAGGAATTGAACTCAGGGGCATTCTACCTCCGAGCTACACTCCCAGTCCTATTTTTTATTCTTTATTTTGAAATCGAGTCTCACTAAGTTGCGGAGTGCTTCACTAGGTAGCTGAGGCTGGCCGCGAACCCGGATCCTCCAGTCTCAGCCTCCCAAATGCTGGGATTACAAGCGTGCGCCACCACGCCCGGCTCCACCTTTTATATTTTTAAACTACTTTTCCTGGATACGTGTATTATTTTTCATTAAACAAAAGTTGGTTAAGCAAGTAGGAACACTAGGAAGTACAGAGGAATTAAGACATGAACACTTTTTTCGGGGGAGGTATTGGAGCGTTCTACCTCTGATATGCACCCCTAGCCCTATTTTATTTTTTAGTTTGAAACAGAGTTTCACTAAGTTGCTGAGGGTTGCTAAATTGCTGGCTGAGAACCTGTGATCCTCCTGTCTCAGCCTCCCACATACTGGGATTACAGGCATGTGCCTCCACACTCAGCTTGCCATTTTCTTTTTAAGGTGTGTGTGTGTGTGTGTGTGTGTGTGTGTGTGTGTGTGTGTGTGTGTGTGTGTGTGTGTGTCAACCTCAGCCCTTTTTTTTTGTTTCGAAACAGAGTTTTGCTAAGGCTGTCCTCAAACCTGTGATCCCTCTGTCTCAGCCTCCCAGGTACTAGGTGGGATTGTAGGCATGTGCCAATATTCTCAGCTTCATAAGCACAATTTTTTTTTTTACTACTGAGGATCGAACCCAGGGGCATTCTATCCCTGAGCTACACTTATTGTTTTATTTTTATTTTGGAAAAGCGTCTGCTAGGTTAGTGAGTCTCACTACTTGCTAAGGCTGTCCTTGAACCTGGGATCCTCCTGTCTCAGCCTTCCAAGTACTGGGATTACAGGTTTGTCCAACCAGGCCTGGCTCATAAACATAATTTTTTTTTTTTTTTTTTTTTGTGGTACTCTGGATTGAACCCAGGGGCATTCTACCTCCAAGCTACACCCCAGCCCTATTATTATTATTATTTTTAATTTTGAAACAGGTTCTCACTAAGTTGGGGAGGGCCTCACTAAGTGGCAGAGGCTGGCCACAAAACTGCAATCCTCCTTTCTCAGCCTCCCAAGTACTGGGATTACAAGCATGCATCACCACTCCTGGCTCATAAACACAATTTTTAAAGAGATTGTTTGTTTGTTTGTTTATTTATTTATTTATTTTACAATACTGGGTATTGAACCCAGAAGCATTCTACATCCAAGATACACCCCCAGCCCTATTTTTTATTCTCTGTTTTGAAACAGGGTCTCACTAAGTTGTGGAGGGCCTTGCTAAGTAGCTGAGGCTAGCCATGAACCTGTGATCCTCCTGTCTCAGCCTCCCAAGTACTGAGATTACAAGGGTGTGCCACCACGCCTGGCTAAGAGGTTATTTATGTTTATAGTCTCCCTTGCATTTAAGTTTTGACTTGTGACAATTCATATAAAAAATTGAAAATAGATACAATACATAGATCAGGAAGAAAGCTACTTTGCTCTTTCAAGCCACAGAACTATATACAGTTATGTAAAGTTGCTTTAATTCTTAGCTTTTTGTAAGGTCTACCTTTTTGCGTGATTTCTAGGAGCACCAGTCTTAGTGTGAATTCAGCTCCTAAGAGCACAAACCTAGAAGTTCCCTGGCATTAAAAAGAAATAAAATTGGTTTCAGTGTTGCATTACCTGAAAGAAAAAGAAACAAACCTTGCTTTTTCTTCTAGAGAAACAAAGGGTCCTTTGGGACTGAGAGAAATGTCTCACTTGGGTTTTTAAGCAGCAATAACTTAGTATACAATGAGCAGGATATATTTGATAATAATAGTATCAAGTAAGAATTCCAGATGATGATAGGATGATGATAATAATAGTAAAAATTATAGTGTACCTCAAGGTAAAATGAGAATGTGCTTCCAAAGCATAGTTCATTGAAATCAGTTTTGTTGAGAACCAATATGGTATAAGTACATAGGTCTGTACTATTTTAAAGAAATTTCAATCTAGTTATCCTACCAAAAGGTACATAAAGAGACAGGAAAAAAATAAAGACATAAATTTATGATTTTATTTTATAGCCTGTATACATTAATTCCTTTTAAAAATCATTATGAGCCAGGCGTGGTGGCGCACGCTTGTAATCCCAGCATTCGGGAGGCTGAGACCGGAGGATCTGGGTTCGAGGTCAACCTCAGCTACCTAGTGAGGCACTCCGCAACTTAGTGAGACTCGGTTTGAAAAATAAAGAATAAAGAAGCCGGGCGTGGTGGCGCACGCTTGTAATCCCAGCATTCGGGAGGCTGAGACCGGAGGATCCGGGTTCGAGGCCAGCCTCAGCTACCTAGTGAGGCACTCCGCAACTTAGTGAGACTCGGTTTCAAAATAAAGAATAAAAAATAGGGCTGGGGGTGTAGCTCGGAGGTAGAATGCCCCTGAGTTCAATCCCCAGTAC
>PVLC010029469.1:0-20042 GCA_004027655.1 Graphiurus murinus
TTCTAGTGGCCAAATACAACTTTTAAAATGAATCTACATTTTTGAAGAATTTTTTACCTTGCCTTACCTTACATTTTTAATAGTGACGTTCCAGTACATTTGGAAATATATACTATACTTTAGTTGGCCTGAGTATATCTATAAAATATCCTAAGATCCTTTTATCCATCTCTAACTCATATGAAGTTTCCAAGGATGGTTAATCCTTCTCTCTTTCAGTACCTCACATATCTTCCTAAGGAAATTGTTCATTTTGTTGTTGGAAAATACTAGCTTTTAGAAAACTTTGGTTTTTAAATGTTATATACATGTCTTCATGCCTGGTACTAACCCTCAGGAACAAAAAGGTATTCATATTTAGTTTCTCTTACATTGAAAATATTTGCTACCTTTAATATGTCTTTTCTGCAGTTAAACACATACAAATCTTTCATGAGGTAGCTTAATATCTCTCTCCATCCAATCTTCCTTCCCAGAATTTTCTACCATTTGTTAAAGTTATTCATAAAATACAACCAAAAAATGAAGTACAGCGATAGCATGGATACAGTAAAGTGGACCATTATTATTTACTAGTGAGACCTAAGCTGGTGCTAACATTCCTGGGAGTGATATCACATTGCTGCTATCATATTGTTTGTGATTAGATAAAACTCATAGAACCCTTTATAACAGCTTCAGCTAAGCCAGATCTCTTCCATATTATAGCTATACCAGCCATTTATGCAAATGTAGGCCTGTATATTTATTTTTATTTGATTTCTTTTGGTCTTCACCCTTGATTCCATCTTGTTAAACTAATTTGGACTCATCTACCAAATTAGCTATCTCTCCTGGGTTTAATTCTATACATTTGACAAGTAAGCCTTTTATGACTGCAATTAATTCTTTAATAAAAATACCTAAAAGGCAGATTGATGTTCTAAATCATGAAGTAATCTATTGATTAACCAGTTTTTCAGACGGTCGTGAATTCTCCCAGTAGTACTTTAATTCAACCATTGCTTCATAATCTCTTTCCTAAGTGTACTATGAGAAACTTTCTCAAACTGCTCAAAGGAAGACCTAAGTGGGCATAGTAGTATAAACCTGTAATTCTAGTATTTAGGAGGCTGAGACAGAAGGATTGCAGGTTTGAGGCCAGCTTCAGCAACTTAGCGAGACCCAGTTTCAAAATACAATATAAAAAAGATCGAGGTGTAGCTTGGAGGTAGAATGCCCCTAGGTTCAAACCCTACAATATCATTTGACACAAGTCAGGCTGACTCCTAGTGATCAACACATGTTTTCCAAAATACTCACAAAGCACTTGTTAAGTGATAAACTTCTTGCACTGTTTTTCAATGTGATATTCGCCAAGCTGTAACTTATGTAATCCATCCCTTCTTCTCTTCTGAAAATAAGGACATTTTCCTTTCTCTAATTATCTGGATCTTATATTTTTTGTACATTTTCAAAGATAACTGACATTGGCAATTTTCTTGGTACCCCTAGATGTGATTAATCTCAATCTAAAGCCTGAATTCATTTGGAGGAATTAGGTTCTAACCATCCTCACCTACTTTTAACCTGCAATCATCTATTTTCTTTATTTCAACTTTTGACATTCAAAGACCATTATTATTAAACATAAGTGGAAATAGAATATGCACTAAATGGTTTTAATTTATCTAATACATTATCTAATAATGTTCTTATGCATCTGTAAAAACTTGCTAAGGAATTGGTCTGTGTTTCTATGTTATACAGGAACTATATTATTTAAAAATTAAGTTATTATTTTACACTTTTACTTAATTCTGTTTATTTTCTTCCATCTCTTGATTATATATATATATATATATATAAATATATATATATACTTCTAAATTGTTTATAAAGGAATTCAAATATTTGCAAACTACATATTTTTTTGTCTATTCTTACTTTGTTTTTGTTTTGTGATACTGGGAATTGAACCTAGGAGCAATCTACCTCTGAGATGCATTCCCCAGCCCTTTGAGCAATCTACCTCTGAGATGCATTCCCCAGCCCTTTTATTTTTTGTTTTTGAAACAAGTTCTCACTAGCTTGCTAAGAGTCTCACTATTTTGCTGAGGCTGTCCTCCAACCTGCAATCCTCCTCTCTCAACCTCCCAAGTACTGAGATTACAGATGTGTACCACCGTGTCTGGCTTGTTTATCCTTTTCATTGGTAAATTCATTTCAGAAGTTTTATTTTTTAGTTTTAGACTCTCCAGTTGGTTCATCTTAAAATTAGAATTGTTGTGAACTTCTCTTTTTTGTCCTTTCTTTCTGTCTTTCTCATACTTCGTTGACTTATATTAATGCTCAGGGATGTAAAGTGTGCATCAGGTCACTCCATCACCTGGCTCTGGAGTTGTTTCTGTTGTCTACTTTTTCAATTGGTTTCCAGTCATGTAATCTTTCTTTTGGTAGAGCTGGTGAATATTCATCAAATGCCAGGCATTACAATTGGAGGGGCTCTAGATGGAGTTATCTTTCTCTAGATAGGTTTGGATGGGAGATCACAGAGGCCAATCAGAAGAAGCCTGCAAGTTGAGTCTTTAGGGCTGTCCTAGGGAGGCTGGGTCTCCTCTGTCCACCTTGGGAGCTCAGGGTTTTCAACTGAGAGTGAGGTGCTTCTCTGAAGTCCTTGCCTCTGACAGGTCTCAAACTCCAATCTTTGTCTTGGGAAACTACTGGAAAACTCTACTGTGCTTTAGAGAGGCTTTATGGCAAAGTTTTAAAATCCACTCATATGGCCCCAGACTTTTGCCCTTCATATCTACCCATAGTTCTGCTTGTTCCTTTGTTTCAAAAGCCTTGATCATCAGCCTTCTTCCAGTGGGAAAGTGGCAGTAGGTGAGCTCACCACCCCAGGCTTGCCCTGAAAGACTCAGCCTCTGCAGTCTTGTTGCCAAGGCAGCTCTGTGGTCCTGTACATGGTGCTCTCTACTCTTCACTCTGCTTTTCTAGTTGTTCTAACTGAAGCAGTACTCCACCATTGGTTACTACATTCTATCCAGAAACTGAAGTCCTTTCTTACTTAGAAAAGTTAAAATTGTGCATTCAGATTTTCACTTATTAAGATCTACAGCAGGAACCCAATCCAAATCATATTTTGTATCAAGTGTGAATAAACATGGATTATTATGATATTCAAATTCCCAATTATAGTTCCCAGAAACAGGATGGACATTACTACTAGGTCTCAGTAGTATTTTATCTTGATATCATAAGCAGGGTCACTTTAACCTAAAGATTTTTCTATTGTCATTTGGTACATAAGTTCTTATTTACTGATAAAAATTAAAGTCCACATAATATTGATTTTAGTGACATTCCAAGATATGAAATTGTTGGTAAATTAAAATATCAACAATTAATTAAAATACACAATTTTTTTCTCTTCCTATCTGTTGGACCATTAGGCTTACAAACAAACATTATTGTTGAAATGTGGTGACCAGTTTGGTTTGTGAGCAGAAGGAAGGTCAGCTGACATGTGTAGTTGAGGGCTATGCTCTTGATCATGTTGCTGGGGCTGATATTTTCAAGCTTGAAATTGAATTTTTTTTTAGTTCATCTAAAAATCATCAAGATCAGAGAAACTGATTTTAGGCCAGAATTCTGGCAGGTGAAGGTGCCAATTTATCAATTTATCCTGATGAATACTAAGAATGCTATTCAAGTATAGCCTTCCTGTTACCAAGATAGGTGGAAACCAAGACATCAAAAGTCGATTTATTGTGCATGAATATAATTGGATAATGGATAATTTATGGCCTTTTTAGCCTGGGTTATGGTAAAATTTTCCATGCCCTACACAGAAGTAAAATGAGCACTGTGTTTACTAACTAGGCTGCAAGCAAATTATTTAATGTTCCTGAGTGGCAAAAATGCTAAGTCTGCCAAGTACAAAGTCACCGATGCTAACTAGACATCAGCAAATCCTGCTGTAATTCTCTCTTTTCTTAGACCTTGCTCAGACCATTGTGTCCTTCTATATTAAATTATAGAATATGCATTTTTAATAGTTTCTTAATAATATGTGAAGATACCTTAACTTTATTATGTCTTATATAAAAATATAATTTAGGATCATTTCCATTGCAGTTGCTCAATACCTTTCATAGTTTACTGAATCTTATTAATCACAAATACAGAATATAATTTCATTTATATAATTTTATAATATTTTGCTACCAGATCCCCAAATTCATAGAGAAAATCTCATTTAGGACCTGAAAATATTGTTTTGCAACTGATTGCTGCTTTATAATATCTGACAAAATAGAAAATAGAAGTACAATATTAATATTGTTAAATTACTTAAAAGTAAAGTGGCCTATATCTAAAATATCCTGGTAACTATTTATGACACTCACTGTCAATTGATGTTAATTTGATTATATAAATCCATTAGAAATTTGAGTATTTATTGAGAAAGGGTGGCAATCAAAGTAAAAAAAAATCATCATTTTGAGATATATGTTCCTCTTCATTTTTAGAATATTTACACAGAAGTAAAGCACATAGTCTTACTCTTTATCCCACTTTATCCTTTTGCCTTCAATTGAATCTTCTCTTATTTAATATCATTGTTTAAAGAACCCTAAGCCAGCCAGGTATAGTGGTACATCTTGTAATCCTGTTATTTTTGAGGCTGAGACAGGAGGATCAAAAGTTCAAGGCCAGCCTGGACAACTTAATGAGATCCTATCTCAAAATAAAAAATAAAAAGGGCTAGGAGTAATTAAAAAAAAAAAACACATAAGAGAGCATGCCTGGGTTCAATCTCAAGTATCACACACACAAAAAAATTAAAATTAAAATTATAAAAAGAATTCCAGCTAGGTGTGGTGGTGCAAGCCTATATAATCTCAGCAACCTAGTGAGACCCTATTTTAAAACAAAAAATAAAAAGGGCTGGGAGTGTAGTTCAGAGGTAGAATGCCCCTGGATTCAGTCCCCAGTAACACACACACACACACACACACACACACACACACACACACACACACACTCACACACTCACACTCCCAAGCCAGTCAGCTAGAACATAGGAATGTTGATAAGTGAAGTCTTGGAGTTTAGATTCTGTGCTTCTGCTGCAGGATAGCTTCATGAATGCATATAGGTCCACATTTCCGTATACACAAAAGGGAAGAAATTGAGGGAAGTTTAAAGTAATTGTAATATACACAATAGAATGGTTTAAAGGAAGAAACAAAGAACCTGAAGAACCAGTCCCCATGCCGAGACTTTGACATATGTGAATGAGTGTGTTAAATAAAAGGTGGAGTGTACTTCAAAATTTATGCACTAATATAATCTTGACATCAAAATTTCTTGATCCCAGTGCTCATTAAATCACACTTCAAACCCCAGGAAATAGCCAGACCTAGGGGGGAACTCAAATGCCACTTGAGCTTAAAGAACCCAGTACCCCATGAGCAGGCCTTGAATGTGGGTTCTGAGAGTCTATCTGCCTCCACACAGGAATTCAGGCTTGTCTGCATACCAGACCCCTACTTTGTCTGCAATCATGTGTTTGTTTACCACCTAAAATAGTTGTATGCAAAAATGTTGTAGCTCTTGGGGGAAAAAAAAACAGGATGTGTATTTACTAATTTAACAGGCCAAAGAGAATGAGATATCTAATGTGCGAAGTGCAGTGCACATCACAGAGAATGCCATGGAAAGCCAGACAGCCAGAAGGGAAGAGCTCAGCCAGCTTCGGGTGGCCTGGCAGCTGAAAGCCACCGAAAGCAAGCCTCTGAGACAGCGGTGGGGAGCCTTTAAAGAGAAGCTGAAGAAGGTAAGGGAATGGAGAGCGTTATTTTCAGCCTTAAAGAGGAGTGGAATTCTAATATGCACTGCAATATGGTGGGGCCTTGAAAACAATATGATAAGTGAAATAAGCCAGGCACAAAAGGATAAATATTGTGTAATTCCTCTTATTTGAGGTGTGCATAGCCAAATTCGTAGAGACAGGAAGTGGAATAGAGGTTACCCAGGGCTGCAGGGGGGACTGGGAGATGTTTCATGGGTACAGTTTCTGTTTGGGTTGATGAAAAAGTTATGGAGTTAGGCAGTGGTAATCATTGCACAATGATATGACTGTGTTAATGCCACTGAATTGTACACTTTAAAAATGGTGAATTTTGTTATCACAACAAAGGCAGGGGAAAAAAAAAAGAAAAGCAAGGGAACCTAAGGATTTTTCATAGTTTAAAAACATGAGGGTGCTGGGTGTTGCAGCTGAGACAGGTGGATAGCAGGTTCAAAGCTAGCATTAGCAACTTAACGAGACTCTATTTCCAAATAAAAGGAAAAAGGAGCTTAGGGTATAGCTCAGAGGAGTTAGAATGTCCCTGGGTTCCATCCCTAGACACACACACATACACATACACACACAAAATGAGGTGGTGAGTGTTTTGGGGGGCTTAAAAAGCTTAATGACACTAAAAAGTTTAATGAGCACTAAAATGATCATGATGTATTTGCTCAGTAGTCAAATAAAACATACTCATAATTTTCCAATGCTTATTACAGACAACTCACAACTTGAAGCTTCTTCAGGAAGTCCTGATGCCCGTGTCTGCCCTTGACCTTGGAGGGAGCCTCCATGCCACTTCAGATCTGCAGACAAAATGGAATGAAATGAAGCCCCAGGTCCAGGTGAAGAAGGAGCTGATGGGTTTGAGTGAATGGAAAGAATTTAAAATCTGTTTGGTTGCAGCTTACCTAATTAATTTTTATAGTCTGGTGAATTTCTATATATTTTTTTAACCAAAGAATTGCTTGTCTAAAAATCTACTGTAAAGACATATTTTCTGACTGTTTCCCTGCATGCTGTTGGTTGATGCACAAACATTTCAGGCCACAAAATGTCCTGGTCTCTCATATCTCCATGGTGATGTCACTGTCCCCCACATTGGCACTCATGGCTCCTACTACAATTCCAGGAATTTTGCTGTGCTCTGCATTCACCCTCTCAGAAGCCCTCAGGATATGAGAGATAAAACCATGAGTCATGTTCCTGGACCTGATTGCTCAACCCATTCCCTCTCTCCCAAGTCCCTGCCACTCCTGAATACAACATTACTGACAGAAAGGGTTGCCACTCACATTATCCTCCTGCCTGGATTTCTGTTTTTTTGCTGCAACTTTGACATCTGTGTTTCTATCTGTCCCTTTCTCATAAGTGTTGGCTTTAAAGAATCCCAGAGTCAGCTGAGCATGGTGGTGCATACCTGTTATCCCAGTACTTGAGAAGTTGAGACAGGAAGATAGCAGGTTCGAGGCTAGCCTCAGCAACATAGTGAGATTCTCAGCAACCTAGAGAGACCATTTTGAAACAATAAATAAATAAATAAATAAATAAATAAATAGGGCAAAATAGATTAATAAATAAAAAGGGCTGTGGGGGGTGGCATAGCTCAGAAGTAGAATGCTTCTGCAGTCAGTCCCTAGTAACACACACACACACACACACACACACACACACACACACGTGCGCGTGCACACAAGCACACACTCCCAGAACTCCCAGAATCGGACGATTGAAGTTTCCTCTAGGAAATATCTGATTATAGATTCCCTTGAGATAAAACTTATGTAAAATATAACCACCACCCTCACTATGCTCTCTTACATTATTGTAACCTGCAGCAAACTCTTTAATCTAAACGCTCAGGAAATGTGGCCAGTGTACAACAGAGTCTTTGACGTACCCTGAATTCCATGCTTATTTGCATTTCGGTTTTGTGCATGTATCTATGAGCATGTGTGAGTTCCTCTAAATCAGGAGCCACTGCCAAGTTTGTCTAGCTCTGTCACTAGGATGTGCATGTATTTGATGCCTACATGCTTGATTTGAACTTGTAGATCCTAGTTAATTCAATCTCCTGAAAATTATTTTCTTAGCCTAGATCATTTCCATTATTTTTACCTATGATGTACAATCCACCTCTGAAATTAGAGTAGTGTCCTCTTTAAGCTGCCCATCTGTTATGAGTTCTGTGCCTGAATCTGGATTCCTATGAGGGATATCTGAGTAGTGCTGGGTAAAAGGGAAGGCAGCTTATCCTTCACAAGTGTGGCTGTCGTACTATGGAGGACTGCTTTGAAGCAGTGCATTCACTGTGAGGGTCAGCTGGTGGTTCATTCTGATCATTCTTTTATCACATAGCATAAGTAATTCCCCTAATATATTTGTACACCTGTCTTCTTTTGGTGTTCTTATTATACTCCTCGATTCTACTCTATATTAAGTATCAGAGATGATCATAGTGATTCATAAAAGATCTAAAAGACACGTACTTAACAGATGATGAGACTATGTGGTTGTGTTTTAGAAATGCATGACTTTCCATTTCACCACCTGGCTTTGAACTACTTAATTTTATTTTTTATATTTTTTTGCATTTCTCAGAACAATGTATCCCTAGCATCAAGCAAAATATCTGGGTTTGGGGGAGGACCATAATAAGTATTTGTTAACAAATGAGGGAAAGTTTCTTTATTTAGATCATATTTTCAGTTGTAAAGTAAAAACTCTCTAAAAGCTGGATTTTATTGGTTTCATCTGTTTGAATTTTATTTTTAGCAACTGCATGATGAGGTTCAGTACATCCTGAGAGAATCAGAAGCTTTAACAGAAAAGGGAGCCCCTGTGAAAGAGAAGTCTCAGCAACTGAAGGACCTTATTTATTTCCATCAGAAGCAGACAGAGAGAATCCAGGACTATGAGGAAATCCTGCACAAGATAGTCCAGTTCTACCAAGTCAAGGAGGAGGTAAGGTTTACAATGGAGGACTGGAAGATCCTGAGTTTTATATTTTGAAATTAAAATTTAATTGTCAAGTAATAATCAAAGCCAAATTGCTTGTTCTGGTATTAGAAGCTTACACAATCTGATCCCTAATTCATCTCTCACTATACCCCTATCTTCTATTAAGTTCCCACCAAACTGAGCTCTTCTTTGTCCATCAAAGATGGCACCCATATTTCTTGTTTTACATATATTTGTATTGGTGTACTATATTCTTACATCTTAATGTAGTTCACAGTGATAGTGACATACATGCACACAGCACTTGGTGGGCTTTCCCCCACTCTCTCCTCACTCCCCCCTTCCCCATACAGGATATTGAGATGGTATTCTCACATATATAACATTGATGGAAGTATTTCCTTCATTGATCCTCCCTCTCCCCCACCCTCCCTTAGACCACCTCTTTGACTTAATGGGGGTTTCTCCTCTTTTTCCTAAAGTCCCTCTGGTATCCTGATTACTCCCTAACTTCCACATATAAGAGAAAGCATGAGCCTTCACTTTCTGTGACTGGCTAATCTCACTTAACATGATGTTCTTCAGGTCCATCCATTTTCCTGCAAATGACATACTTTTGTTCTTTATTGCTGAGTAGAATTTCATTGTATGTATATGCCATAATTTTGTAATCCATTTATCTGTTGATGGACACCTAGGTTGGTTCCATAATTTGACTATTGTGAATTGTGCTGCTATAAACATAGGTATGCACACATTACCATAATATTCTGATTTCAGTCTCTTTGGAAATATACCCAGGTGTGATATAGCCAGATCATATGGTAAACCCATTCTCAAGTTGATTCTTGATGGCACCTCAAGTTGATTCTTCGTTACACAAATCTCCCACCTCCTTTCAACAATCTCATCTGACTTGGGGTGATCTCTCTCCTAAGTTCCTAGAGCTCTTTTTATCTGACATATCTTGCATTTTTAGTATCTTGATTCTTAATTACATTTCAATTAAAGTATATTACCCCCCAAGTCAAGCTTTTTGAGGGCAGAAACCAAGTTGAATATATTTGAATCTGTATTACCTGAAATCATGGTGTTTTCAGTAAATATTATTTTTGGCTTTTTTTTAAATAAGAACTTCATAGTTATTAACCCCTATTAATGCAAAATGGAGGAGCATTAATATCCCTTTAATGTAGCCTTAGAGTTTACTCAGATCACAGGCCTTGAGCTGGCTAAGATTTTAAGCTAAAACCAAAATGGGTGTTTTCTTCTTCTCTAGAACTAACAGAGTTAGTTGCTCAATGTTGCCTGGTTGGATTTGAAACACTGTAGCATGTATTTGGACAAATAACTAATAATTTTTGATAGTCTTGCTTGGCAGCATTTTAACAAGGTAGTAAAATATGTTATAAAAATGAGCTTAAAAACCTATTTTCTTATGAAACCCAGGTTAATTATTAATGCCCTAAATTCTAGCTGGGACATCTCATCAAATCAAGGAGACTGGAGTTTCTGGAGCAGCCTAAGGACTTGTATAATGCTCATGAGGCCCAGGTGCACCTCAGTCACTCTCAGGAAGAACAGGCACATGTAGAACATCTTCAGAAACTGGCCCTTTCCTTAGGAGTGGACATCATCTCATCAGTGCAACGGCCTGTAAGCATCTTAGAATACCTTCATTTCTACCTATGTCTAGCTAGGGCTTGGGCTATAACCTGAAAGTAACCAGGCAGGTTGCTTAGTATATGTTAAATATGAAATTACATTAAATCACTGAGGCAATTATTCATGAGGAATTTCTACACCTGTAACAAGAGGAAAAAGAGTTTTATGAAAAAGAGTTTTATGAAGAAAATCCAAATATATATTTTTTAAATATGTGTATTCTCATGTTAATTTAAAGGAGTACATTATAGAGCTGTGTAGTTCCAGGTGGCAGTTAAGTCTTTGCATTTGAAATGTGCTTAGTGCAACTAAGGAGCTAAGCTTCCAATTTTATTTAATTCAAATGTAAACTTAAAAAACTAATCTGCAATATACTGGTTGTAAAACTTTTAAGTATGTTGGGACCAACTTGGGTATGTGAATCTATTTTTATGAAATTTAAGTATAGATCAAATATTTCTGATAGAAATTTAGCAACAATTAAGATATGCTCAAAGTATGAAAGTATTGCATTTTTATATTGGTTACATGTTATAAAATGAGAATATCTAGACATAGTTACAAAGTAAGCTATATTATGAAAATTAATTTTACTTTTTTAAAAATTTTTATGTGACTACTAGAAATTTTAAAATATTTTTATGGCTCATATTGTATTTCTACTGGACAATGCTGCTTTAGCATTGGAGATCTGGAAGATTACTGGATCCTAAAGCTTACCTGGACCAGCACCCTCATTTTATAGAGGAAGAATTTGAGGTCCACAGATCCTAGTTACCTTATCTGTAAAAGGCCAGAATGGAGGAGCTCAAGCCCTCTGACTCAGGCCAGGTCTCTGGGCACTTAGCTGTTGGGTCTGCTTTCTTCCACAGATCAGATTCAACAGCGACACCTAAAAGAAGAGGAAATATTTTCAGATCAAAATTTCACAAATAATACACTGAGCTCTGGTTTTCAAATTTATTTTTAAATAATTTTATTGGTGCATTACAGTCTCACATCATAATGTAGTGATGGTGACATCCATGCACATGTACTTGGTCGGCTTTCCCCCAGCTCCCTCCCCACTCCTCCCGTCCCCATACAAGATACTGAGATTGGCATTGGTATTCTCACATATGTCAGTGGAAGTGTTTCCTTCATTAATTCTACCTCTTCCCCCTCCCTTCCCACAGCCACCTCCCTCGGTCCACTGGAGTTTCTCCTCCATTATCTAAAGTCCCTCTTATATCCCAATTACTCCCTAGCTTCCACATGAGAGAAAACATATGACCCTTCACTTTCCATGACTGGATAATCTCACTTAACATAATGTTCTCCAGACCCATGCATTTTCCTGCTAATGACATAATTTTGTTGTTCTTTAAGCCTTCTCCTTATTCATAATTTGAGAGGAGAAAATATTATGCTTATTCCATTAAAATGTATATCATTAATAAAATATTACTGGCCATTTTATTTTAAAGTTCATTTAAGATAATACACTAAATTATATGTGATACAGTGAACCCAAAGTACAACAATACAATACAAGACAGAAATACAAGTATTTGTAGCTGTGAATAGACTATTTTTGGTCAGAAAAGATATTTCTTTATGAGAAATTTTACTAGCACATTTATTTTAAAAAGAAAGAAGTCTTGCTTTGTACGAATAATGTAAATTGTTCTCCAACCCTCTTCTGGCCTTGGCCCCAGCAGCCCTTCTGTGCTAGGTAGAGTTTGGAGCACTTGCATAATGAACCCAAGGTTAAACTCAAGTTGACAGGAAAATTATAGTGCAGGAACGGAATGTTTCTAATGCATATTTTATGCCTTTTGAAGTAAAAATTATACCTTATAATGAATGGTGTCTCTGAGGAGTTGTGTGTGATGAGGAAATCTTCCAAACTTGAGATTTGGGACTGGAAATATCTTCCCTGTACTGTTGAGTGTCTGGCTTCTTTCTGAAATAAAAATGTTCAAATATGTTTAGGGTAAAGTAAATTAGGATCTTACATCTCTTTTTAAAAAGTGTCAGTATGAGATTCATAATGCAGGTAAATAGCACCTTGGTCTCGTGGAGGTTTCATCCATTCCTTTTGTTACTTCCACGTGCTTTTGTGTTTTTAGAATTGTTCTAATGTTTCTGCAAAGAACCTCCAGCAGCAGCTGGAAGTCCTGGAAGCGGAGAGCATGAGCTGGCTTGCCAAAGCCAAGGAGCACGAACGGGCCCTGTGCCATGGTTTGGAGTACTGCACCGCCAGAGATGAGATCAACGAGGTAAGGGTTGTCCACATATGTCTGTCTGTCTGTCTGTCTGTCTGTCTGTCTGTCTGTCTCTCTCTCTCTCTCTCTCTCTCTCTCTCTCTCTCTCTCTCACACACACACACACACACACACACACACACACACACACACACACATGCGCGGTGAATCAGGAGACTTCTGCCTCACCCATGTCCCCTCATTCTCACAACAGTGGCCCTGGGGCCCTGAAAGTTTGACTAAACTTCAAGATCCCAAATTTGCTGAAGTACATATGTCATCAATGCATAGAAAACCCTAAGATGCATTACTGCTCTGCAGGCTGGCAGGGGTTTCGTGGTTGCTTTTGTCTATTTGACTCGTTTGCTTTTCTCCCCCATTCAACCCTCCAGTAGTCATTTGCTTGAGTGGCTGCAGCTTCTTTTTAGGACGCAGAGGAGAGGGTGATGCTCCTGGTGGCAGCCGGCTTCAGCTGCCCGAGGTTCTATTTAAGTGCCCTTGACTCACAGTGAAGGGGTGCTAAAGGCAGGGAGCAGGCTCTTGACTCCAGAGGCTACAAAGTGTTCTCCCCAAAGTCAAGTGGTTGGTTTTATATTTACTCAACCTGAATGGCTAGTCTGGCAAAAAGCAAAATAAACAAACAACAACAACAAAAATGGTCCTCTATGTCTGTGTTCCCCTATATGCATAATTCCTCCTCCTCCTTTCCATCAACTGTGGCCAACCCCCAGCACCAGACACTTATTGAGCCACCACTACCCCTTTCCCCTGGCTGAGTTGTCCATTCATGGGCTTACTTATTCTGGCAAAACAAAACAGAAAACAGATCATGACAGCAAGGTCCTAACTCTTGACAGGGGTTTGGGAGTAGAACACAAGGATACTGATAAATACCAGATTTATCTCCATTTAGAGCAAAATGTTTCAGAGTTCTTTAAGCCATGAATCCACTAGGCAAGGGGGAGGAGTAAAGGAGGTAGTTAATCTTCTTGAACTTTTGGTTTATGCCCAGTCTGCACAGTCTGGCCCAGCAAATATCAAATGTATTCAAGCAACATTAAAGCATGAACTCAAGTATGAGGAATTAAGCTTGAACGGTGGCTTTCTAGCTCTGAAGTGCCCCTTCTGCAGGCCACACTTTTGCAGACCACAGGCAGACGCAGGAAGGACTGTGAGAAGGGAGTGACCAGGAGCAGCCATGTCGATCCCTTTCAATGGGAGGGAAGCAGGAACCAACATCTAACAGTGATTCACAGGACTGCAGCGTCCCTGCTCAGTCTGTGCTCCAACGAGTCACTTTGGGCTAAAACCTTGTTAACTCGTTCCAAGTTGAACCCAACATATATAGCCTGCTCTGTACTGAGTAGAGTGGCCTCTTCTGGCCCCTGTACTGCAGCTTATAAGTCCCATCAGGTCTTGTTAAAGAAGCAATCAGAACACATTGATCTCCCACAGTCTATAAAATTTGGATTGTGGCCATAGAAACAAGTTTTTAACAATTTTCCCCTAAATTTATCTTCTTTTTCCTCCCATCTTTCTTCCTTTTCTCCCTGTCTCCCTTCCCCTCCTCCTGGTGTTTTCATTTTTCTTCCTCCTTCTCTGACTTATTTTTGCATATCTTTATCTCCCTCCTAGTGGTGATGGCCCAAATCTGTATTTCCTAAGAGTACAAGTGGAACAGGTTAGGGTATTTCCAGCCCCCTCTGGCTTAGTTTCTATCTCTGTGAACAGCTGTGGCATTTATGGAGCTGGGTCTCCCTGTTCAGACCCTTCCAGCAGGCATTCTATTTATGGGGACTGCCTTGTGATGGACTTGCATTTGGAGCCAGCTGGCTGTGATGACAGATGACCCTTCCAGTCATAGTAGGGACACCCCAGGATTGTCTGTGCCATATTGAGAATGAGCAACCAGATACATGTGGGTTTGATTTGGGAATCAGGTATCACTTTAACACACTCTTAAATATTATGAGAGGCATCCTTCCCATTTGCTTCTACTTCAAATCCAACCAATCTTTGATGTAAGTTATAGCTTCACATTTAAAGGACCCTTGAAATCTTTGGGACTTTTCAACTTTCCTCTTTTTGTGGAGACATAGTAGTCATATCAGAGTGTAGTACCACATCCTGGACTTTCTGACCACCAGCCTAATGGGAAAATAACCAGAAGGAATGTTTTCTGTGCCCTTAGTAAAATAAATATATCTGTTTTCTAGTTTATATTGTGAATATCAGAGTATAAACAGATGCTCAGTTTTCACAGTGGCAATATTATTTGACATCTAACATTATTATTATTATTATTCTTTAGATATAGATACTTAGAATAATATATAATTACACAAAATTCTTTTCTTCTTAAAAAAAATAAAACCACGTACCTCACTAAGGAGCTAGACCATTCATAGCATTTGATTTTTATGTTGATCTTAAAGCACATTGTTTTGTTTCCAGTGTGCTTACAGTGCTACTGAAAGTTCACAGATTTTGAGTTGCAATAGATTTTGGAGAATGTCTAGTTAAAGGTCTACATTTTTTCAGATTAGAAAACTGAGGTATTTTTTAGCAATGTGCTAGAGAACTACAGAGTTTCTGTTCATTTCTGCTCCTAGTATTTCAGGGGGTTTACTTTTAATCAGAGCTCATTTGTTGGGCACTAATGCACTTGTCATTGCTAAATTCAGAATTCACCATTTAGATAATGTTTGTGTCCCATTCAACAACTACATGGTCTGATGTTAAATGTATCTTATTTCTCTGCTATCTCTTTTTTCTGATATATCTCTTATAAGAAAGTTTTATGATCTAATAGCACAGTTCATTTAGTTATTTCAACAAAAAGTTTCTTTATTGACCATGCTGTTGCAAGCTTATATGGTCTTAACAACACTGAAGGCCCTATGTTCCTTAAAGATAAAACAATGATTTTGTACCTTGACTCCCTTTCAATCATTTTTTTCTAACTTCATACCAAGACATAGAAAATCATAAAACCTCACTTTTTTTGTGTGTACCTATTAGAAAACACAGGTGTCAAACTGCCAGATTTTGTGGTGTTTTTTACACCTATATGGAAGATAAAATTGTATACATAAATGTTGAATATCATTCTATGTTTTCTTGCCTGACTACATGAATAAGTGGTTAATACACAAAGCATAGACATATTCTCTGCTGTATTACATGACAGAGGAATGTGAGTTAGTCATTCTTTACCCATCTACATTTAGGAATGTAAAAAGTTAATATATCAAGTATGCTTTCTCCTTGCAACTTGACCAAAAAAAAATACTTTTATATTCCCACAACATTAATAGAAATTTGTATCTAGAGGCTCATATTATGGGGTACAAACAATTACTTTGCTGAAAAGAACAGCAATGACAGAATCAGGTTGGTATTCATTTTCTCAAAATAAGAATTCTACACAGAAGCTTTCAGATAATTATATTACCTTGCCCTGAAGTATTTCCACTGTAGCAACACCTTGCCTCTAGGGAAGTAAGCACAAAAGAACTCAGCATATACATTCCATATGTCATATGTTTCAGTGGCACAAATTCTCTTCAATAAATTTGTCACCTGAGTTCCAGAGATACAAGCTAGATTAGAAGCAGTAAATTAGGAAAGAGGAAGGTGCCAGTATAGATCCAAACATGACTAATAAAACCACCTGGCATAGACAGGTGTGGTAGCATATGCCCATAATCCAGTACTTGAGAGGCTGAGACAGAAGGATTGCAGGTTTGAGGCCAGTGTGGGTAATTTAGTGAGAGCCTGTTTCAAAATAAAATAAGCCAGACATGATGGTGCACACTTATAATCTCAGTAGTTGGGAGGCTGAGACAGGAGAATCTCAGGTTTGCGGCTAGCCTCAGCAACTTTGTGAGACCCTGTTTCAAAACAAAACAAAACAAAAATTAGGGCTGGGGGATGTATCTCAGAGGTAGAACACCCGTTGGTTCAATCTCCAGTAACACCAAACCAAACCAAACAAATAAATAAATAAATAAATAGGGCTGGTGGTGTAGCTCAGAGGGAGAATGCCTCTGGGTTCAATCCCTAGTAACACACACACACACACACACACACACACACACACACACACACACACACCTGGCATTAGATGATGCTTTGCCACTGACAAAATGACTATGAACAGTCACCCATTTCTGGTAAAAAATGTGGAAGAAATTTGTATAGAGAACAAAACACTCAATGGGGTAGCACTGTCATATAGTACAGACAATAATTACTTTCCAGATTTATAACCTTAACTCATTACTTGAAAAAAAACGACCACATTGTCTTCATTCAGCAAATATCTTTAACATGGCTATTGTGTACAAGGCCATAAGAATATAAACGTCCACAGAAAACTAAGAGTCAAGGGAAATGAAAACTTATGAGGCTTCACAGCCACATTTGTTAGCCAGGCCCGGCCCCGGGGCCATTTAGATGGTATGTGTGAGTGGACACAGAGGACTCCACATTGTTCAGAATACAGCTGTCTGGTAGGGTTGAAATATTTCAAACTGTAGTGTTTAATGTCTATGAAATCACTGCAGGAGACTTCTAGAAGAATATAGAGAGCTAAAGTTTAAAATGATCATTATCAGATCCAGAAAATAAGACAAATAAAGCTTAACATGTTATGAGTAAACAAAGCATGCAGAGTAGATAAAATACTTATTACTGATGATTTCTGCTACCCCTAATTTGAAACAGAGCAATCGTCTTCTCTTTCCCAGTTGCCCTACCTTCTGTTGCTACAAAACTGACCCTAAGCTCAGGAAGACCTGGTGTGATTGTTAAATGGAAGGAGGCCAAGAAAGTCTTGTCCTGAAACTTCTCCAGCACTAAGGCAGAATATTCTACCATTAATATTTTTTAGCCAATCATTTGGGTTCAATTTGGAGTGCTTGGGTGTCTTCATTTCAAATGCAAGCATCTTTGGATGTTGAAAACATTACAGCCTTCTGTTACTGAGAATGAGCATCAGGAAGATTTTATTTCTTAGAATAGGCAAAATGGCAGACAAGAAATGAAACTTGCAAGGTAGACATTAAGAGAAATGAAAATTGACTATTCATTTTGTATTTTTGCTCCTGGCCAAAAGTGTGCCATAGTTCCAATAAAAGATTTTCTTCTCAAATGCATTCTCTTGGTTTTAAGATATGCCATATCCCTCACATCAAATGGCTTGCCAGCTACAGACTTACAAATAATACATTCTTGTGCCAAAGCTGCCTCAACTGACTTAGTCCAGACTAAGAATAGCAAGCTGTCCTTGTGAGTCATGAGCCTTTCCCTTCTTCCCAAAGACACTTTCTTCATTCCTGGCCCTGAAAGGGGGCTTATACCTCTCTGGGAAATTATCCAAGTTTCAAAAAAACTACAGTTTTTAAGTCTTAATAGTTTCTTTTTAACCTAATTATAGCTATGTTAACTTATCTGTTTATTCCATGTCAAATATTTGGGAACTAAGCAAATGGAAAATAGAAATATCAAATTATTCACTGAAAAAAATATTTTATCTAATTTTCATAACTTTTTGAAATTCTATTAGTATGAATTATAACAACAGTTAAGGATTCCTAACAGGAGAATTTTTTTTTTTTTTTGTCTTGTCCCAAGTTTCGGGTGGTTTTTTTTTTTTTCTGCTTATGTACTGAAGTTGAGCAGTTGTCTTAGCCATCTCCACCATTCCCCATTGTTGACAAGATAACTAAAGTTAGAAACAGCTGCTCGAACAATGATACCACAGCCAAGCAGCCATGGCACTCAGTTCCTTTAAAAATATGACCCCAAGTTATGTGGGGATTAGATGGGAAGTTAAGTTTTCATATCAGAATGTGCAGGTAAGTAAAATTAGGTATGGCTAGATATTTTACTTGTTGGGGGTAGTTCCATACTGTCTTAAATTTGTATCTATGGTAGTCCTGAATTTGAGTTGGGGAAAGGTCCAAGGGTTGATATTTTGGATGGATTTCCAGTGGGACCTAAAGAGAAAAGTGCTAGCAACTTTGTCGGGAAGCTCATGTATCAAAAAGAAGCTGATCCCATTTCACATACCCTAGCGTCATGAACATTCTTTGGCCTTATAAATCATCCTTCAGTGGAAGTGCATGCATTCTGAAGCAAACAGAAATAAAATCACACTCTTCAGTTATTGGTCTTAAATTTCTCAATCCAAAGTAGACTTGAAATCTCATGGCTTAGTTTAAAGTATTAAGGCTCAGTTTTTCTCCATTATTCATATAGTTTTCCAATAGATGTTAAACTTTTCCATTTAAAAAAAGCAGATAAACCCAGTAGTTCTCAGAATGTGGAAGAAGGAAGAACCCCTTTTCCTTCTTCCAGACCAAAGTTTATAATAATGTCATGATTCAGTCAGGAAAAGTAAGAGAGAAAATTTTGCTTTTCAATGGATAAATGTCAGTGACAGAAAATGTTTTCCCTTTCATTTTATTTTAAATTGTGGTGAAGTACACATGCTATAAAATTCACCATCTAAACCATTTCATGTGCACAGTTCAGTGGTATTTAATACATTCACACTGCTGCATGATTATCACCACTACCCATTTGCAGAACTTTTTATCACCTCAACCAGAAACTGTATTTTTTAAATAGTTACTTCTATTGAGGACTTGTTTTTTAAAACAATAATTTCTGGTTTGCTCAAATATAGTACTTATTACATTGAGAGCTACATATTATAACTTTGGGGGAATAGCTCCTATATAACTTTTATGCAAATAACTCAGGATATAGTTCCTTTATATCTCAGTTTTATAAAAATTGAACTCATTCATCCTTTCATACTAAAATCAAGCACATTAAAGCATTTAATGTCATATAATATAAATATTTATTGATTATTTAAAAAGTATAGCAACTGACTATGATCTTTTAAATATTTTCCTGAATTCTAATAAAGAAATTTTGAAGCTATAGGTCTTTCTGCTCCTTCTGAACATTACTAATTTATCAGTTAAATGGTTTATGGAGTCTCTGTTCTTGATTTAGTTTGTAATTTAAAACTAATGCTTAACTATTCTATTTGCCATATAAGATAAGCAATATTGATTAAGCATAGGTGTGTCAGATGCAAAAATTGCATGAGTATAATAATTTCTACATATGCAAGTCTGTTGGGGCTTTATAGATGATTGTCTGCAAGAAGAATTAAAGATAAGGCTAAGGCTTTATTTTCACAATATGCAGATTTTGAGACATGCATTTTGAGAAAGCATGCATTTTCTAGAGCAGATACATTTTTATCCATTATGAATCTAAAATCTGGTATGTGCACAGCTTTTATT
>PVLC010029470.1:0-20197 GCA_004027655.1 Graphiurus murinus
AAAAAAAAAAAAAAAAAAAAAAAAAAAAAAAAAAAAAAAAAAAAAAAAAAAAAAAGAAAATAATTTTTAGAATTGAGGTATAATTCAGTGCTAGAGCATGTGTTTTGCAAACACAATGCCCTACATTTTATCCCTAGCACACAAAAACATACAAAAAAAGAAAGTAAGTAATTTTTTAAGAGACTGATAGAGTACAAATACTCTCCAAACAGTTTCCTTTTTACATCAGATTTCAACAAATCTTTTCTTCATTTGCTGGCAGCAATTAGGAGAATTAAGTTCAGAGAAATGATGAGTCCTCTCAACACCAAGCAGTGATCAGGATGTGCTAAAGTAGAGATGACATCGGTGTTGATTTTATTTTATAGAAATGCAAGGTAAAATCAGAACTGTAATTTAAAAAGTACTGTACATATACTACTAGGTTTCATAAGAATTGTGGGGGTTCCCACTATAAATAGTTTTTATTTATTTGGAAGACTTGTAGAACTTGTTTGAGTTTTGTTTGTATATTTATTATACCCAATATTGGTGTCACTCACATATGAAAATAAAAAAAGGAAATTAGAATTCCAACCCTAAATAAATGCTACAAACTGTTCATACCAAAAAGTACTTTTATATGGTTGACATAGTTCAGGGACATTAGATTTGTCTCTTTAATTTTTAAAAAATAATTCAATTTATCATTTTCAGAAATTTTGACTTTCATTTTTTGATACAAAAATTTGCACATCTAACTCAACTGCAGAATTATTTAATTTTAGGGGGTATAGTATAATTAACATATTTATCTCTTGGACAAATAGTAATTCTTTAGTTCCACATACCTTTATCTATTTGGGAATTTTTCTTGGGCTCATACTCAGGAGCAATAGAGCCCCCAAATAACCACTTAATAATATCTGTAGTATTTGTATATCATATTAAACAGAGAATAATAAATCTCACTAATCTTCCTTAATCTTTCCCAAAGAGCCATAATTCATGTTTTAGTTACATACCAAACACATTCACTATTACAAAGAAAAATATCCTTCATCCTAATTTGAATAAATGAATTTGGGTTTAAAAGATGTGTTTCTAAATATGAGATAGTTAAGTCTTGGCACAATGGTGTCTTTTGCACTACCTTAATAACTTTTCACCTAGAAAAGATCTCTCTATGAGAATATCCAATATTTTAGTTCTGAATGCTTTCCATTCTAATGTTCAAACAACTATATAAGGTTGAAGAACTTGTTAGAAAAACTGGTTGGGGTGACAGATATGAGTTGATTACCAGTTGTCACCCAAAGATAACAGCTGCATTTATAAGGTATTACAAATGCAAATAGTTAATGTGGTATAACTTGTACTAGGTTTTAGTTAGAATGTCTAAAGCTATCACACAGGGCATCCATCTGCATTCTCTGTTTATGGGAATGAAATATGTAGTCATTTGAAGTCCATAATATGTATACTGTTTGTAATAACTGCAGATTTTACAAGCACATTATTCTTTCCATTAGGATTAAAACCTCACCAAATAGCAATTTGTGAAAGAATTCTAGCAGGGCCTGGAGCCCAGAACTCTGACCTCTGATGAGATGCTTGGCAGCAACAAACTCTAGGTCTAGGCAAAACATCTGGTTTGAGTTAGACTTCCTGAAAAAAACAGCCCCTGTACTGGGGAAACTGGTATTCACTGAGCTTTGTATATATATTTTGACTGACTTCAACATTGCTGGGGGGGGGGGAACTCCACTAGAATGCTTGTCAATCAGGACAGACACGTTGGTGGCCACTCTAGAGCTAAGAATTCTTATTAGTTAGAACAGTCTATTTCTTTATGTACTCCTTGAGTATTTTTCCATGCTATAGCATATAGAATAAACAATAATGTTAATATAAGTCCAAGTTTGTTATTAATAAATGTGATGCATTACTTTTATTTAATCACTCTAGGGTAGGAATCACTGGGTAAATTCAACTTCATTCTGTTTATATGTACAAAATGAAATAACATAAGACAATAACAGGTTGAGGGTTCTTATAAATTTGGCAAGTATTAAACAAAAAAAATTAGTTTGTAACTAGAGTTCCTTTCTTCTAAAAAAATTACAAAGCTAAATGTAGCAGTGACACTTATTAGAAAGAGATTTCTTTTTGTTTTTAACATTAACTTCATTGCAAAAATAGATAAAAATAACATTTCAAAAATTATTCCTGTGTGTGTGTGTGTGTGTGTGTGTGTGTGTGTGTGTGTGTAAGTAAGTAATACATAAGAGGAAAAAATGTTCTAGGTTAACTATGCAAATGTGAAATAATTTGGAGATAGGAGATTATTTATAGGTTCTACTCATTTTCATCTTCTGATAAGTACCTTTAATAGGACCAATGAAGCAATCTATCCAGTGTAATTAACATAAATCTCAAGTTCATTTTAAACCCATTGAAGGATGGTTATTAAATTATTTCACTTTTCTGTATATACAGACAGTCTTGGGAAGCTGAGTTTTTATATGTCAGACTGAAGACAGCCCAAAACCATGAATGGTGTTGCAAAAGGAAGGGGCAATACCTAGGGAAGCTGGTTTTCATAGCCAGAGGTTAGTGTACAGCCTTAACAGGAGCATAGAAGCAGGATATTCTAATGTGGTAGTCCCTACCTTGCCAATGATATGATTTAGGCTTCTAGTAAAAGCAAAAGTGTAACCCAACTTAATATACTATTGTCAGTGTGTGAAATTCAGGTCAGATGGGCTAATGATTATGGGCATGATTCACTCTGAAGGACCTGGGACAGTTTCGTCAATCTGGGGTGGTGGTAAATTGCCATTTTAACTTTCTATAATATATCACCATAATTTTGTTATTACCTTTTTGAGTATAAGTGCAAACATCTTTAAATTTTGTCTTTTGAGAGAACAGTGTGGAACAGAATGCAAGTTAATAGTTATATACTTCTCAAAATACAAATTTACTCTTCTACCCAGTGGCATTGCCAAAGACTCTACTGAACAGTAACACGGTATAAAACATCAATATCATCCTGCAACAAGTATCAGCAATTTGCAAACTCCATTTTTACCATACTTTAGGGCCCAATTTAGAAATGATGGTAGTTATTTACATTCTGTAGGAAGTTCTTTATAGTTTTTATAATGCACACACTTGTTTGTCTACTTGTCACAAATAGCACAGATAGTTTATATGTCACAACTGCTATTCCTTTGTTCCATTTTAACATTATACAATTTTTTAAAGGACATTTATATTTCTACTGTGAAGTCTTGTTGCTTCTATTTTAACATAAATCAATGAAACAATCCTGGAAAGCAGAAAGTAAAACACCTTGCTTCTCCAAATTTTGCATCTCATAGCCCTAATTTTTATGTATGTTAACATAAAGTTTCCATTTGTCAGTTTTGCGTACATACTATGTAGCTCAGATTCAGCACCTCTTTGTCTACATCTTGTGACCTCCTTTTGTACACACACAACCTCTTTATGTTAAACATTTCTCTAAAAGATATTGATTTAACACAAATAAAAATTGATAAATAAGGGACAATATAACAAACTCCTCTTTTTAATTTTTAGAGACTATATTGTGAAAGTTAATGCAGATTAATACTAGGAAATTTCTATGAGGATACATTTAGTTTCACATTTCAAAACAGTGATAAAGTAAAACTAGTTCACTTCAGTAAGGAGGCAGAGGCATTTTCTAAACTGTGAAACAGGCATGCAGTATTATATACATCTTTATATGTAATCATACTGTAGGTATAAGGTGGTATAGATTTAAAGTATGGAGAATTATCATTGCTTTCAATGCTTACATAAATAGTTTTAAAAGACTGCTTTTCTTTAAACCTGACCATATAACAATTTGTATTTGGGAGAGAGCATAAAAATAAATGTGCATGACACACGTAGTGTTTTTTTTGTCTGATAAAGTTGAAAGTCGTTATCCTAATTCTGAAGGCCTAACTCTAACAGCGAAACAGACTACTCTATCATCCTTCTTAAGACAGAAGGAGCAAGTAAACATTTTGTCCTGACACAACTATGTAATATATTATAGTGAAGTCCTGTGAGCACAGATCAAAAAAGCTGAATATAACAACGAACAGAAACAACAGTGGTGATTTGTAATCTAGTATTACTTTTATACTGGAATCAAACAGCAAGTTTCTTTTCCAAAAGGCATAAAGAGCATATCACTGTTAACCTTGCACATTTTTTAAAGCTACATACGGCCACAAAGGCACATTTATAAAGCAAGCACCCCCTGCCTTGTTAAAACTGTAACATTGCTACCATCCCTAGTTTCACCTTAGTGACTTAAATAAATATAAACCAAGTAATAAACACTATATGTTTTATAGAGTTCTATGAACAACAACAACAACAAAAAAAAAAAAACCTTACTAAATAACCTCCTGGTAAATGCAAAAGAAAAGCTAAATTTGGTTTGCTCCTATTTTCTGAATTCCTAGAATATAAGAAGCAGTGGAGAGATACTTTATTCACTTAGCTGAAAGATTTTTGCTTATTTCATTTTCCACATTGGCCTTTGTAGAAGGCAAGGGGAGAAAGTATTAAACAAGTAAAGGATAAAAGGATTAGAAAAAGGCAATCAATATACTAAAAATATTTGGGCATCTAAAATATTTCTTACATATTTTATGGTTTAAGAGGACCTTGATGGAAATCTTTCTACTGACTGAAGGTGGAAATAGAAAACAGCTCTATAAGAATCAGGCGCAATGCTCTCTACCCTAAGTGGACAAAGTGGAACAAGTAAGTTACCTGCTTTGCTTTCCCACAAGATAAGTGATGGTAAAACTCTCCATGCTACTGCTGCTGTCAGGAAAAACCTTCATTTAGAATTGAGGAAAAGAACATATTAATGGCTACGGTTAGGTGAATGTCTCAAAAATATATTGCTTCAGACTTGTTAATATACTAATGGAGATTCTGAAAGTTTGAATATAATTTTCAAGTCATCACCTGAATGACATCAATAACAACAAAACTTATTTTAAATAAGCCCAAATTATACACAGTTGAGTAAGTTTTAATTTGTTTTCATTTAAGGTCTTCTAAAGTTGAGGCCATCATGCTGAAGAAAAATATTAAACTATCTATAACCCTGTGTCAACATATGATGCTACTGGGAATGGTAAGTGAATTAATTTTCCTTGGAAAATTAATTACTTATGACTTACAGTTGTAAAAGCAAACAACGTAACTCTGGATTAGGGCACATTTAATTTCTGTTTGTGGTAGAGATTAAATTAATTTCATATAATTCATGGTATGTAATGGAAAGCAGAACAAAAATGAAATTCTAGACAATGACTGACAGAGAAAAATATATATTTATGAAGCTGGTCTAAAATTAAAGGTCATGGTTATTAATCACTGTATAATAAACCAGTTTTTTAATGGTTCTATAGTAATGGAATTTTAGCATAGTTTTTAAGAAAGCATAACCCGATATGAAAGTCTAGTTGGGAGAAGCGAAATAGAAAAGTGTAATAATATCCTGTAATGTCTTCTAATATTCCCTCTTCTCCTAAAAAAGGTCAATAGAATCAGGATTTTTTAAATTTATAGCTGTTTAATTTTTGACCACATAAATTTGGAGCAGCTAAAATTAAACATGCCATTAAATGATTTGGGGATAAGGTTCTTAAAAATCATAAATTTTCTTTTCAACACCCAAATAGTAAAGTTCCTTTAAAATAGATCATCTCTGATTCATTTGACTAAATGATGCACCTCAACATTACTAAGAAAACAGACTTTGGCTGATGGAACCCTGAGAATATATACACAGCTGTACCTATGAAAATATTTGCCTTTATACTCTTATCACTTCCTACCTGTCCAATTAAGCCAGACATAATCTTTTAATTTTCAATTCCAACCTCATGGTATAGCTAGTGTTTTAAGATAAAGAAATAAACCTTGTCCTGATATTATGAACTGTAATATCATAAATAGATAAGTAGCTATAAGAAATGTCATTCTTATGGTGTAGTTTAAAAAAAAATCCACGAAATCAGAACATATCATATTTTGGTGATAGCCCATAAGCACTAACTGTCACTAGGGACCTGGTGAAATCGCTGATAGTCTAAGTCCTATTAACAGTCGGGATCAGTTGTTTAGGAAAGAAGAATAATTTTGTGTGTGTGTGTGTGGTACGGGGGATGGAACCCAGGGGCATTCTACCTCTGAGCTATACCCTCAGTCCTATTTTTTATTCTTTATTTTGAAACAGGGTCTCACTAAGTTGCAGAGCGCCTCACTAGGTACCTGAGGCTGGTCGTGAACCCAGATCCTCCGGTCTCAGCCTCCCAAGTACTGGGATTACAAGCGTGTGCCACCACACCCAGCTGGAAAGAATAAGAATTTTACAAATACTTTTAAAGTAAAATATTTCTGACTTACAGTAGATGCGAGTTTCAGACGAAAGACAGAGTACTAACACAATGCTTTTCTTAGTTGTGCCTTTTATCACAATTAGATTTATTATTCACATAGTATTCTACCTTTAAAAATACATTTATATAGAGAATGTTAATTTATGTAATGCCTTTGAGATCAAAGACTGAAAGTATTCTAAAGTCCATTATAATTTTAAACTTATCAAACCAAAGAGAAAGTGTGATGTTACTTTGAAGTAATAAGATAAATGCTTAGAAAATAAAAATTCATGGCACTGTAGTTTGAAAGTTTTTTTTTTTTTTTTTTTTCTGAAGTGACTTGGGACTGTGGAAAGATTAATTAGAGAGAGAAACTTTCCCAGTCCTACAAAGGCTGTGACTTAAGCATGATTAGAAAACATTTTAGCTTTATTCTGAAGAGTAAAACTAAATGAAGCAATAGAAACCTCACCTTTCTGGCTTGTTTTCCTAAAACAGAGTTTCCCTTATTTCAAATGGGCCTCACACAGCACAGTTCAGATTGAAAAGGGGTCTGTTTATAAAATGGCCTAGATGAGTCTCTTTCAAGTAGGAGGTACATTCAGCTTTTTTGCAGCTAGTAAAGCTACCCAGAAGGCTAAAACATCACCTTGGACACTCAAAGAACTTTAACTTAACTTTATTCTTTCATTCTTGGCTTCACCGACTCAGAACAGTGTTTTAAGAAAAAAAAAGACAGAAAGCAAGCAATCATGTTCTTCTGGGTCAGAATGAATCCTATTCTGCTGTCTGCATAAGTGCTGGCTAATAACATTTGTGAAAACAGAATGCTTTTCGAATTAGCAATGGACCCACAAACCTGCCCCCTTGAAAACACCCACAAAACACTGTGCATTGCCTTAAGTTTGAAGTAGATTTCAGAAGTTTCTTTAGGCATCTTTTTTTTATTATTGTTATTACAGGCCACATTTCTATTTCAGTAGAATGACTACAGGGCAATCACTAATTTTTTATCTAAACTATGTGTTTGGCAAACGATATATAACTAACTATAAATCTACAACAAGTCTCAGATACTAAAGAGCTGATAATTACATGATGAGAAACAGCTTGATTATGGGAGCGGAAAGGCAGGCTGTCAACAAAGAGCCGTTTTTTATTGCTGATTCATAGCTAGATCATGCATCCCAACAAACTAAGGAGTGCGTTTCTGTTATGGTTATTTTTAACTATTCTCCTCTCTTCCACTCCCACCTACAAAATACTGAGTCAATTTAAATATTAGATGGGAACCACAACAGAAGAATCAGATACATGAGGATAACAAGGAAAGCACTGTAGACTTGCACAAAATTCTGTACCTAATAACTAAGAGAAGTTTAAAGTGTACTTTCCAATTCAACTTCAAATACCTATCTTTCTCCAAGCAACACATTCTGTCATTACTATTTATAAGAGGCAGCTCAGGCAAGGGGCCTCCACTTCCTCATTCCTGGATTATGATCACAGCAATGCCGCCACTCTGATCCTTTGTTCTGGAAGCTTTCACCACAGCTTCTTCTGTCTCCTCTCTTTTAGCAGAGGGAATGAACATGTTTATACCTGCTGGTGTAAACTAACTGACCTTGAAGGTCCCCTGTAACTTGAAATGAAATCATTCTACAAATACTTGATAAACTTAGCATATGAATAAATAATTGGAATAAAGAGGATTTTAATATCAAAGGTTAAAAAACACCAGAGTTAATGGAAACCTTTTGTTTGATGGTCTCATTATACGAAACAAACTCAATTTCACATATGGAACCTTCAGGCACTTTCACGTCTCTCTCTTTCTTTAGTCCTTGTAACATTACTTCAAAAAACATCTAGATATTCTCATCTTATTTTCCAAGAAGGCAGGAAGAAGTACAATTACTTTTCCAAGGTGATATGGCAAAGGTAAGGGTACAGCTTCCTGCGGTGTGGTGTCCCAGGGCTCTGTGTTCTTTCCACAGAACCACACAGAAATGAGGACAGCAATAAGAATGCACATGCAAGCCGGGTGTGGTGGTGCACGCTTGTAATCCCAGCATTCGGGAGGCTGAGACCGGAGGATCCGGGTTCACGGCCAGCCTCAGCTACCTAGTGAGGCACTCCGCAACTTAGTGAGACTTGGTTTCAAAATAAAGAATAAAAAATAGGGCTGGGGGCGTAGCTCGGAGGTAGAAAGCCCCTGAGTTCAATCCCCAGTACCGCAAAAAAAAAAAAAAAAAAGAATGCACATGCAGTTTAAATTTAAGGCAGGCCCTCTGTCTATGCAGGAGCTTTACCTTTCAGGGAATTTCTGAATAAGCAAATCCTGCATTATAACTACGCAGATGCAAAGATGGGCATAGGTCAGTGAGCATAGTTATGCTCCTCAGGCTCAACAACTAACCAAGAATTCTAATCTGGAGTCCAAACTTCCTTTTATAAATTTAATGATAAACATAACATTTCTCCACAAAGAATACCTCCTACCTCACTCTAGAACACAAGTCTCCATTTTATTCAGAACCATGCCCTTACCGTCTTGACTGGTCGGGATGACTTCTATATTCTGCTGCCATCACTGGGTCTGTGTTCAGTTAATACTAACTTTGGTAGCCTGCCGGTAAGTTTGTTATTTTGAAAAACTCAAAAAGTTGCTTAAATTTGTCAACACGTATTTGAGTAGGTTTCAAACTGTATATGAGGTTTGGATTACTTTTTAAAAAGCTGGTTGTATTTCAAACCATATGAAGGGAGCTCTAAGTGAGGGACTAAGGAACAAACTACCTCTTCAAATAGCAGCTTATAGGAGGCTGAAAGGGAGCTGAACAAAGAGACGCACAAGCAAGTGGACAGGAGGAAATGTTGAGGAAGGCAGAGGAGAATGGAGGACACGCTTACAACTACACCCTGTCAAGCATCTATGCTTTAAAAACCGTATGTTCTGCATTGGCTTGTGGTGGGAATTTATTAGAGGAGAAAGAAAGTAGCAGACTTTCTAAAACCAATTCCCAGGAATAACTTTTAAATCTCACTCTTTAACAAAGCACACACACACACACAAAGTTATGAAGATAAGTCCACTTTTATCAAATGCAATGCCAGCTTACATAGTGCTAAACACAGAATCTCCTGGAATATCCCAAGTAGTTTTATTCTACTAGTGAGGAAGAGATCTGGGAATTAGAGAGGCTCAACCAGTATCCTTAAAATGAAGTTCTACCAACAATTTTTTAAAAATATATATATATTTCTACCACAGTCTGAGACTGGATGATCATTACTGTTACCAAGGTTGAAGCAATATCCAAGTGGACACAGTCACCAGGACTGCCTGGTCATGATAACTGAGTAACAACTTAACCAGGGAGCCAGTGCTCCCCCAAGTCCACCCTGTGTACAGAAACCACAAGCCTACACCGCCCTCCTCTATCTGGTCTTTAAACTACACAAGCAGTGTTTCCCCTGGTCTTTGCTGACTTTCTTGCATAAGTCTGTGAAAGAATAATAATTTTTTTAGTAAGTTTAGGGTTCTGAAAAGTGGCATGCTACCCCTAAAGAAGTAGAGATGGAGCACTGCAGTATTCCAGATGTAAAATACTTTAATTCTGGCCAATTAAATGCTTTACTAATTTCCAAGTTTTTCTCTCTGTAAATGGTTAGTATTGGGCACATCTGGAAAATGAAGGAGTCTTTCAAAAATATTGCTGGGAAGATGACCTATTTTAATTCCCCTTCTAGGCAGGTTCACATCCTTGGATGGTATTGGACATGGCTCAGTTCCAAGGAAAACAATCTTTTCTCAGTTGTTCAATGTCTGTTTATGAGTACACAACAAGCGCTTTATATACACTGTGAGCTTGTTAGATGCTCAAGTCCTCTTTTGATCACATTCTGTAGTACAAGCACCTCTGTATAGTATAACTCCCTCACCTCCTCCCACAAGGGATCCCCACTGTTAAACAAATGTTTGTCAGACTCTTGCAGAAGACTCTTCTTTTCCATTATAGTGTCTGTTTACAAATGCAAAATACAAAAGGGAAAGCCAACAGGTGCCTCACTTTCCCTTAATTCCTATTTGACTAGATAGTTATCCTCATTCTTTGAAGGCACTGGGGCTTGGAAACTATAAAGAGGTTACCCACTTCTCTAGTGCCCTAGCCCCCCTTTTCTTCTCTTTAACTCACTAGCAAGAACTGTTTATATCCTTCACAGTTAGTAAATGCCTGCAATAGGAGGAAGGAAGAAATTTCTAGTTTAAGATTGGACAAAAATGTTTTAGGGAGGAAAAAAAGGAGTCATTTTGTAGACAAACTTCATGCCCTGGTGCTGAAAGTTAAGGTCCACAAATCAAAAAGCAGTCATGTCTACAGAGCTAGGCTTTTCCACTGCCCTCTCAGTGAATCACGCTGCGGTTAGTTGAAAGTACTGTTCACATAATAAATTAGCCACCTCATTTCCTTCATCACCAAAATATACATAGCACCCCTATACAGATTTGTTTTAATAAAAGTAATAAAGCAAGCCCTGAGGTTATGGCTGTTATGACATAATCACACCTCTGAGATTTAAAAATACTCTCTTGCACATCATACCTCAAAAAGTCTTTGCAAGCCCCCCTCCAACAAAACCTAACTGTACTCATACCTTCTAGTTCCATTTATTCCAAATAAAAAATGAAACAAAAGCCTTGAACATGTCAGGAGATAATTCCCCCTTTCAATTGTAAAAAAGCATACACCTTTTAATTAATAATGTACAATAAACAGCTCAGGTACCTCATCTGGACTATTAAAGAAAATATATCATCAGAGTTACTAAGAAGGCAGGCAACTAACCTAGTCTCACTCCAAAACAAAGATATTTTCTAAAGTTAGTTGTTTGAAATGACATGCACCACATGTATTTCTTTCTGTGGACTGAGGAACAATCTTCATTGTATACAAATTCAGACACATGAACTTTTCCTTAGCTATTAATAATTAATAACTATTGAGAATAACCTGGGGTAAGGGTAAAACTCTTGTAAATTTAATTTGTCCTCCAAATTAAAATTCCTTCTTAGAATTCCTTTCCATGATTACTCTGCCTTACAACTGTCTAAAGTGTGAGATGGATTTGGTGGAGTAATGTACCAGAAGTGAGCTCAAGCCGTAATTCAATGAGGCTGGTTTTCCAGTTTCTGCATCACATTTTAATCACTCTGCAAAGGTGGGTTCATTGTTCACCTAAACACTTTACACCTCCCATCAAAATCATGTATTTTATGCATGCTGTCACTATGATAATGATGGTGCTTTCCCCCTTGAATGTAAAAGGTAATATAATCTTAAATTTGCCTGTGCCATTCTTAAGCCCATCATCAACACCCATTCACATGTACACATACATAAAGGAATGAATTTATCAACATTTCTGAATAATATCAGATCAGATATTAAAAATACAACTTCAAATGCTCATAAGTTGCCCTCCTAATATTTACACACATTATTTCTTTTCTCAATTGTTATAATTACCAAGCACAATCTTATAATACCTGGATTTTAAAGCATTTTTTCTAATGCATTATTGTAACAAATAACTTTTTGCACTAAGCAAAGCTAAAAGTTATTTTCAAGATTTACTTTTGGTACATCACATGGTTTTTCACACAAAATTATACTCAAAAGTTCAACAAAACAGAAAATAGTGTCTATATCAATACCAGAATCAAACCATTTTAGATTAATCTTCTAACACTATTGTTAGTCTACAGACTATGCACACATGACCAATATCAGACATAACCAGCATACTAAAAATTCCCCTAGGGCTCTGTATCAAACAAATATAAAATTATCAGGAACTCTCATAAACCTGCATTTAACAGATAACTTCACTTTTAAGGGAAAAATGCTATTCCAATGTGTTAAAGAATTTTAGTTCTTTAATTGATAGCATTAAAGTCACAGAAGAAAAATCCACATTTGTGAGATGAAAAATGTCTAAGTATCAAAACTTGACATTAAAGCATATTTCACTTGATGCAAAATTAGGGTCTTAAAGGAAGAAATCTGTAAGAATACTATGAAGACAAATATAACCTATAATATGAAATGTATTTTTAAATGCTCACTGAAAAATAAAAACATTTTTCTGATTATGTAAACCCTCATTGTAATACAAACAAAAATGTATAAGAACTTAAAGCCAACTGAAAATCAAAGCTCCTAAATTATAGCACTTTTATCATTTTACCATTTTCTTGCATCTTTTAAAAACATTAAACATTTAACAAAAAGTTACAGAGTATAATATAATATAAAAGACACAAGGTACCCACCAATCAGCTTAAGAAATAAAAGATTATCAATATAATTGAAACTCCTGGTGTACCTCTCCCAGGGCTCATTCTTTTCTCATCCCATACCCCATCAAAAGTAACCACTATTCATTCGGGAGGCTGAGACCGGAGGATCCCGGTTCGTGGCCAGCCTCAGCTATCTAGTGAGGCACTCCACAACTTAGTGAGACTCGGTTTCAAAATAAAGAATAAAAAATTGGCTGGGGGTATAGCTCGGAGGTAGAATGTCTCTGAGTTCAATCCCCAGTACTGCAAAAAAAAAAAAAAAAAAGTAACCACTATTATAAATTCCTGTGCTTATTTTTGTGTCTTACATATACATGTATTTATAAATGTTAATTTTTATATTTTAAATATCATATCAATTATATAATGCTACACATATTCTATAACTTGCTTTCTCTCTTAACATTATATTTTATAAGGTTTATCTATACAAATATGGTTAGCTCTAACTGGGCCATTTTCACTGGTATGTAATAGTACAAAGTCCAAGTATACCAATTTATTTTTCCAAATTCCAGATAATGGGCATATTTTTCCAACTTGGCAGTACCATAAACAGTGCTTCAATGAACTCCTTATACAGGTTTTCTTGTGCCCACCTGAGAGGATTTTTCTAGGCTATGAATTTCTAGCAACAAAATTGCGGAGTTGAAGAGAATCTATATCTCTAATGTTACGAAATTGCTCAGTTGCCAGTTGATCTTCATACAATGTACAGGATTACCAGTGTTTACCCTGCTTGCTAACATATGAACTGTCAGGTTAATGTTTTATAATATGAAGGGTTTCTCATCATAGCTTTGGTTTCATTTCCTCTGCTATTACTGAGAGTGATAATATTTTTCTTATCTTTATTGGTCCTTTGTGTCTCCTATAAATTGATTTGCCTACTTTTCTGTTGAAATTTTTACCTTTTTTCTTATTTATTTATTTATTTTGGTATTGGGGGTTGAACCCAGAGGCAGTCTACCTCCAAGATACATCCTTAGTCCTATTTTCTGTTTTATTTTGAGACAGGGTCTCATTAAGTTGCTGAGGGTCTCTCCAAGTTGCTGGGGCTATCTTTGAACTATCAATCCTCCTGTCTCAGCTTCCCAACTACTGGTATTACAGGCATGTGCCACTACACCTGGCTGAATTGTTTCTTTTTTGCTTGATATGGGTTATGTGCTACAAATACTTTCTCCCTATTATTATATACATATATGTTATTTTTCTGATTCAGAGATATTTTAGAGTCTAATGCAGTAGAATTAATTAATATTTTCCTATAAGATCATATTTTTAATGCTATGTAATTATTCAATGATCTTGTTAAGTACTACTTTTAAACCATCTTTAAGTTTTACAAGTCATGATAGTAATTTTTGTGCTGATATATGAAAACTTGAAGGTGAACTTAAGTGGAAACTGACATGAATCTAGTTTCACTGTCACAGTCAATGATATACAAAGAGTGAGCAAACAAAAAATAAAGAAAATTAAGCATGTAATTATTAATAATTTAAAGTATTATTGATAAGAGTTTGTTGGTGGTTTTTAAGAACCTGAGAAAACTAGAATAGAAATTTTAGAACTTGGAATTTAAGAAAATTTTAGCAAATTCTGATTCATGAGTTTGGTTCATATTCTGTTGAGGTCAATTACTTATTTACATTCAATCAGACCTCTGTATAGTCACAAATGAATAAAATATCTGAATTCAAGGCTAAGTTTTAATTTCATTCATAACATCCTATAAGGGAGAAATTTGGTGCAGCTTATCTTGAGGCGTAAAGTCAAGGGACAAGAATGCAAAACCATTTTGGCAGAGAATTCACCTACGTGAATGAATAATGCCTCATTTTAAAGGTTTCCTCTGTTACACCTTTGCGTTGTCTTTTTTTTTTTTTTTTTTTTTTCCTATTTTAAAATACTGCTTTAGTGTAGAAAGGGAAATAAAAATAAAAGTCACCTATATGATTGTCTATGGGGCACACTCTTCTCTGCATCCCAATTTACAATGACAAATACTTCAGGAATTTAGATGTTTTAAAATATTTGAGCAAATACAGAACAGACTTAAAATAGAACTGCACTTAATAATCCCTATATATTCAGTATACAACAGTTTTTAACAAAGTAATGGCATCACTGAAAAGTTGTTTAGTTTTTATTTATTTGTTTTTACCCAGAATTGACCCCACAGAAGAGCGGCAAAATAGATGCATATTCCTATCTTTGAGATTCTACAATAAATTTCATCTGGGAAGATGAGTTTCCTTTTACAGTGACTCCTGATTATCCACAATGAGGAATAAAGATGGCTTGGATACAGAATCTACTAAGAGTTTCAAAAACCTACTTTGAACAAACATCTTATTCTCTCTAACATCATCAAATGATCTAACAGAGAAGCACAAAAGAAGGAAAGAGGCTGTTCAGAGTCTTTTCTACTTGATTGCATGTGCTTATTGCAAAATGGAGGTGTTCATGAGCATCAAAGTAAGGAGAACATGGACCAAAGAAGAAATAAAAAGCAAGTAAATCCAACTTACTCAAGTTGGGCTTTCAGGGGATGACAAAGCCAAGCTAAACCACCATTCCCCATGTCCCACAGAACTTACACAGCCAACCCTGCATCATCCTGCTCTTATCCGGGAGTGTTTTCTTGGGAGTAACACCAAGCCACTTTCCAGCAAAGTCTTTAGGGGTCAGTTAGGGATATGCTGTCATTTGACCACACTGGCTGCCTCTCTTTCCAGAAATAATGACAGGCATATGTTTTTAAAATCAGCTCTCTCCATTTTCTAAGACAAGGACTGGAATTCTGCCTTTAGCATTTTAGCTGTTATTAAACCAAAAGAATTTTAGTTTCTACAGAAATAATATTATAGTTTCTATTATTTCATCTAACTATTTAACATTCTTTATTTTTTCTCTGAACAGTTTTCTTTTTCTTATATCAGGAATGTTTGGCTACTCCTATCTTAAATCAAGATGAATATAAGTATTAAATTTATACTAAAAGCACAAGGAGGTCTCAACTAAGAGAAAGCCAATCGCATTATAGTTGTATTGCAAATTCATTTTATCAAGATTTAAATTTAAGTGGTCTAATAGCTGGGACATGGAAATGAATATATAGTTATATTACAGTAAGTTTTTCCTAATAAGTATTCATTATAAAAAAAGGAAAATAAAAATCTCTCATCACATCAACCAAACATAAATATTAGTCACATGCCAGGTACTTTTTTCAACATAAAATTATATCTATATTTTAAAAACACATGTTAGTTTCATTTTGTATCAACAACTTTGTTGCAATTTTAAAAGGCACTTTGACAGTTATTAACTAATAATTTCCCCAATTCATCTTCTGGGTTCATATCTATGTATTAACAAATGACCTATATATATTTTGACCTGTAGCTCCACTCAGTTTTATCTTTGTAAGTGTGATTCTCATGCTTAATATCTTTCTGGAAATCATGGTATTTCCACCCACGGATGAGACCCTTTCTTGTTTTCCCAGCTATTATCATTTAGACAAATATGCATCTATGTGGGTACAAATAAATACAGAGGTACACCTTTTCTGCCATCTCATGGAATTTGTAATTGTGGATACACTGGCAGTGGTGCTAGTGCAGTTTAAAAATATCATGAGTTCCCATTTTTTGGTGGGAAGGTACCACCAGGAGCATTCTATCTCCAAGCCACAATCTCAGCCCTATTTTATTTTGAAACAGGGTCTTGTTAAGTTGCTGAAAGGCCTCACTAAGTTGCTGAGGCTAAACTTAAACCTATGATCCTCCTGGCTCAGCCTCCCAAGTATTGAGATTACAGGTGTGCACCACCACAGCCAGCTTCAACCTACATCTTGATCACCTCAGTTTTATTATTTGCCACGCAATTGTGTACTCCAATTTTATATGACTATTTCTCTTGATCACATATTTGTAGATCCAATCCTATTTGACATCTTCACTTGGATTTCTTGTAGGCATCTCAAACCAACATGTTTAAAAGTGAATTACCGGTCTCACACAAAATTTGCTCTACTAAGACATCAAACACATATCAGAACCCTTGTAGCAAATTCTTGACAATTTCTTTCCTATCGCTTATGGCGAAGTAGTCCCTACAAAATAGACTTTGTTTTTTCACTTTTACAGCAACTAGTCTTGCACCATCATCCCTAACCAGGGCAATTTCAATGACCCCCTAATTAGCTTTTTTGCTTCTCCTCTTTTCCTACAATTCATTTGTTATGGCCTAGCCTTAGCATAAGTAAAGCCATGTTGCTATCCTAGGTGACCCAGCTAGTCATGAATAAGCTGCTTATTTGGCTTCTGTAATTTCTGCTTGACTCACACCTGCAGGAACAGCCCGTTAGGAACTTTCCATCCTTGTCACAACCAGGATATATATAATATAAGGATCCATCTTTGTCACAACCACGATGTGTGTAAAAGAAGGGGTTGACGGTTTGCTGAGCTTACACACAACACTGTTCTGTGGCTCTGAATGTTCCGCTTGGTACCACCCCTGCTGCGAGAACCTAAACTTTTCACCTCGAGCTTATGGTTTGTCTGTACAAAAGTAGCCCAAAACGGCCATTCGGCACTGCACTCAGGTTCACTGCCCAATGGAGTCCCAGCTGGTTAATAAAGACTTTCTTTTGGCTATATTTTTGGGTCTGAGTGGTCTTCCCCAGTGGTCCTACCTCATAACATACTCTCCCCAGAGAACCAAAGTCAATGTTTAAAAATACAAATCAGACCATGCCAATCCCTTCCTTAAAACTCTATTCTGACTTCTTATTGCTATTGGAATAAATTCCAAACTCTTTCACACTAAACATTAACTTTGAATTTAAAACTGGAAGTTAGGTCTCTGCTACTGACTTAAAGACCTTTTTGATGATAATGGCTTATTAGCTGGGCCTGTGTTCTATAAATTTGAAATCTTTCTTTTTTCTTTATTTCTCTACCTTGCTAAGATGCTCCATAACTTCATCTTGAATTAATATAACTACAATTTCCTCTCACAACAATTGCTTATGTCACAAAACTGGTATAGTTATATTCTTTAGATACCAGGCAATTCTATGTACTTATAGCTAGATCCTTTTAATAATTATCTTTCCCAAATTAGCAAGTTTAGTTAAAGGCCTTAGTCCAACTTGCTCTAGAATGGGAATACTCTCAGTTTAGTTGCAATATGACAGGTTAATCCAAACTTTGTCACTTTGTGATCCTGAGTAAAAATTCCTTACTCTAGGGCATAGTCTTTTTTCTTTCAAATGAGAGGGAAGGGTTGAATGTTTTTACAGTCTCTTCCCATTGCTAGTAATCACAGGTTCCATGACTTAATATTTATTTAGAGAAAGTGAAATATAGTATCTATCACTCAAATTTCACGAAAGTGTACAGAGAATAATCTTCTAGTTCAGATTTAAGAAGCACTTTCATCAAAGAGGAAAACAAGTTGACACAAGCCTTCAGGAGACAACTTAAGCCCATATACCATTCAGCTAGCACCTTGGGTCTGCTTTGCCAAGATATACTGCTGTCCTCAATTGTTCAATGAACATATACAACTTTAAGAATTGAAAATTCAGTAACAATTAAAACAAGTACTACTGCTACTACTACACAGTAACAATAATTGGAAAGTTTTAGACTATTCTGAGTAATATCCAAAAACCAAATGCAGAATCAAATAGAAATGGAAAATCAAAAAACAATAATAACAAAAAACAAGGCACAGTAGGTACCAAGCTTCTTCCTGAAAGATCGATAAAGATCAACAGTTGATAATGATTTATACAGAAAGCCAGCATATACTTCCCTTGTCCCATACTCCCTCCATTTTCACAATAGTGTTAAAAGGAGAGGCTCTCCAAATTAAGTTACTATTACTCGTTTGATCTAATGCTTTAATAGTCTTTAAATCTAACTAGAGACAATTCAAGACTTGATCAAAATCCTTAAGAATGGAGGAAGATGGCAGAGAAAAAGTTTTCTTTCCCTGGGAAATTAAAATGCTTAACTACCTTCCCACAAACTGTATGATCTTTGAAAATGGAAGTCTACTCCTACTGATAATTACTATGCCAGGTTTGAGTATTGTTCATTGTATTGATGGGTTTCATAAATTAAATGATCCACATTGTTTTACCTGATACATTCCAACTCCAATGTGCTTCGGCTCAATTTTCACTAGCTCAGCTAATGGATCTTGTACACGTCTTGCTATGGAAACTGGAAAACACACACACACACACACAGAATCAGAAAACAAGTATGAATTAATGTGAAAAGCAGCACTCAGATAATTAGTTATGTTAGTTCTTCACAATGTAAGTACTTAGTACTGTCCTGCCTCATGCCCTCTTCCAAAGACCAAAACTAAATTTTCAAGTTCCCTTTTGTTTTTTGCTTGCTTATTTGTTTGTTTTATGGTAGTGAGGATTGAACCCAGAGGCATTTTACATCCTAGCTAAACCCCCAGCCCTATTTTATTTTTATTTTGAAACAGGGTCTCAATAAGTTGTGGAGGGCTTCATAAGCTGCGGAGGCTGGCCGCAAACCTATGATCTTCCTGTCTCAGCCTCCCAAGTACTAGGATTACAGGTGTACACCATCAGGCCCAGCTAAGTTCTCTTTATTTAAACCATGCAAAATTTCTGGACTAATTATACCATAAGAACTTCCCAGCATTCTTGCACAACTACATAGAAAGGATTATAGATTTAGAAAAACAATTAAATAATTCCTATACTTACACAACTATCTGTTCATTATTTAAATACAGCATAATAGGGTAACTTGTGCTTTAAAGAGCAAGTAGATGTTTTACTTTTCAGTAATCCTGCATTATTATAAATGTAGTTATATATCAAATATGCTTATCAAGACTAGATCTTGATAATAATGAGTAAATTATGGAATCCTCTTAATTGAATCAAAGGCAGAATCTGTTGAGTGGTGAACACACTTGTATGGCATTGAATATAATTTTAAGGGTGCACTGGTAAGTGTTTTGGAGTGTACCAACTATCTATCTCTCCTCCCTCCACACACACACTTTTTTATGTTTGTTTGTTTGTTTTACTTTTTATTATTAGCAATTGATTTTGTAAAATTGAATTTTGTTTTATTTTTTTTTCATTTTATTTTTTAGCATGGGTTTTTATACATTTCTTGGGTACAACAGGGTTAATCACACATCTCTGTTGGGTACAAGCTACTACAGGTAACGACATGCACATATTTCTGATTAACCCTTCCCCAATTTCCACCCCCCTCCCTCCTTCTCCCTCCTTCTCCAGGTCAGTTTAGTGATTGACTTTGATGTGATCTTGTAAGTACATCATGCTCATTAGGGTGTCCCCCCTCCCCCCATTACCTTCCATTAA